>SZWC01000632.1:279402-304399 GCA_023375785.1 Penium margaritaceum | reverse complement strand
CTGCACCAAGGAGATCGCTGAAGCGCTCCCCCACGACTCGTGCGTATCGGGCCTGATGCAACAACAGTGTCCGACGTCTGCGATCTCGCACGATCTCCATACCAAGAAACACCGATGCAGGACCGAGGTCCTTCATCCTGTAGGCAGTCTGCAGGATAGCCTTGGCCTCCTTCACGGCCTCCAGGGATGGAGACGCAATCAGAAGGTCATCGACATAGACCAGGATGGCGGTGAACCGCTCGGGTGTCGGAAGGATGAAAAGAGAGGGGCCTGCCTCGCTCTGTACGTATCCTGCACGAGTCAAAGTGCCGGTGATCTCCCGGTTCCAACACCGCGGAGATTGCTTGAGGTCGTGCAAGGACTTGCGCAAGCGCCAGACCTTGGCACCGTCCTCAAAGCCCGGTGGCTGAGCCACGTAAATCTCCTCATCCAGAGAGCCATGAAGGAACGCATTGTTCACATCCATCTGGTGCAGTTCCCAGTCATGCTAAGCCACTACACCGAACAGAGCTCGAGCTGAGGTCATGCGGCCGACAGGGGCAAAGGTATCAGTGTAATTGACTCCCTCAATCTGAGAGTACCCCTTGACGACCAAGCGGGCCTTGTAGCGTTCCAGTGAGCCATCCGGCTTCACCTTCTTACGAAAGACCCACTTGACCTGAATAGCCTTCCTCCCAGGAAGAAGGTCGACAAGCTCGTAGACTCTGTGCTCTCGGATAGCGTGAAGCTCATCCTCACAGGCAGCATGCCAAGCGTCAGCATCCTGTGATGAGAGAGCCTCGCTCAGTGTGCCCGGGTCGGGCGCTATAGAGGGAGAACTCTGCGTGGCAAGTGCACACGCCTCAGTACCGGGCCGGACGAACGCGAGATCAGCTCCAGCGTCGCAGGCGATATGGAACTCGTGAGTGACGAGGTCGTGCCCTACGGGGCACGCTGGATGTACCTCTGTGACCTCAGTGCAGTTCCAGGCCTAGGGCCTTTGTGCCGGGGTCACCACTCGTGATGTTGCGAGAGGAGCGCCTGGGTCCGGGACCCAACGCTCGCTGAGCCATGGAATCCAGTGGTCGAAGACGGCCACCGGGCTCATGGGAGTAACCTGAGGTCGAGGGAAGCACCTCAGGCTCAGGGACAGGTGCGACCACAGGGACAGGTACGACCACAACTGGTGAGGGCTGAGACGAGGCAGCCACAGATGCCGTGCGAGGAGATGCGTGTGTGGGGAACACGGGGCTGGGTATGACAGCCGGAGCAGGCAAGACTGGACCTGACACTGAGGCAGGAGTACCAGTCGACGTAGGAACGGGAGTGGGCGAGACTGGATCAGATATAGAGACAGGAGTGCCAGCAGACGCAGGTGCTAGTGCAGAAGGAGGCGTGGGAACAGAGGTACCTGTGGGGTGTGAAACAGGCTGTACAGGCGAGATCTCTGGACCGACGGCAATGATCGCAGGATCATCAAGGGCCGGAGACTGAGAGGGGGCTCGAGCGGACACATCAGCCTGATGAGAGTTGCTCGCTCGTGTAGAAGTCTCCCCCATCTGCCGAGAACCCTCACAGGAAGGAACATGGGCGGCGGAGAGTGCTGTTATCGAAGTCAGGTCACGGTAGGTGAGAGACTCGAAAAACAGCGCGTCGCGGGACTCAATGACGCGACGACGAGTAGGGTCCCAGAAGCGCCGGGCCTTCGACCGCGGGGAAATGCCTATGAAGGCACACAAGCGGCCCCGAGGTGAGACCTTGGACCCCTGCTGGTCCTCGGTGTACCACACGGAGGCCAGAGAGCCCCAGACGCGAGCGAGACGAAGGTCAGCACGGTGTCCAAACCAGAGCTCGTACGGTGTAATATGGTCCGGAAGTGGACCGTGCGGGAGGCGGTTCAAGACCCAAGTCATGTAGGCGAAACCCTCAAAGACAAAAGATTCTGGGAGACCGCACTCAGACCGCATGGCGTTAACCGCATCCTCCATGGTGCGGTTCCAGCGCTCAGATACACCGTTCTGCTGGGGGGGTAGCAGGAGCGGAGACCTGGTGAAAAATCCCGTGCTCAACAAAGAAGGAGTCCATCTCACCAAGGAACTCGCCGCCGCGATCCGAGCGGAAGGTATGTAGCGCGTGGTGGGACTGACGCTCAGCCATCACTAGCCAAAGTCGAACCGCAAGGGCGGCGTCGCTCTTCTGACGAAGACTGTAGACCCACCGCATCCGGGTAAAGTCATCAGTCAGAGTCAGAACATACCGGCCCCTCTCGGACAGAGACTCGATCGGGAGAGGGCCAAGAAGGTCTGAGTCAACCAACTCGAGAGGCCGAAGCGCTCGGGAACGAGAGTCAGGGTAAGTGCACCGGTGCATCTTCCCCTGAGCGCAAAAAAGACAGTCAGTCTTGGGTGGCTTCTCGAAAGAAGCCACGTCAAGAGCGAGAGCGGGCTGTGTCCGAATGAGCTTTGACACAGTGTCGGAGCCCACGTGACACAGACGGCGATGAAGCAACCACTGGTGTTCCGGAGATAGAACACCAGTGACAAAGACACGACCGGAGGAGGAGGAAGAGCAAGGAAAGGAGGGCCGAGCGATACGATACAAATCATCTATGACTGAAGCACGCAGGACGACATTGCGGGTGTCAGTAGCAGTCACAGTCGCTGAGTCAGCGGTATGCTCCACAGAGAGACCCATCAAGGTGCAGGCATGCACAGAAGGCAAGCTGAGCTCAAGATCAGGCACAAACAACACGTCGGAAAGGTACAAGGGGCCAGATGGACCATCAAAGCATACAACCCCAACACCATGGACTGGCAAGGACTGACCAGAGCCTGTACGAATGGAACGGACAGACGTGACAGAGCCGAGAACAACAAAGTCACTACGACGGCACGTCATGTGATGGGTGGCACCAGAATCGATGATCAAAAGCCACCGGAGTCATGATTGGAGGACGTCACTATACAACGAGCAATGGAACACTCGGCATCAGAGGGACGCTGAGCCGTCAGTGGGGAGGAACGACGCACAACACAAAGATGAGACTCATGAATCCACTCGGTGCAGTCAGGCCCATCATCATCACATGCTGACTGTGCTCCCCCACACGCATCGTCACGAGCCACAGGAACGGACGAACAAACAGTATGTGAAACACCCAACGATGACAACACACTCGCACCTCCCTGAAAGCGGAGCGCCAGAAGGTGGCAAAGCTCGGCGATGGTGTGGTCGCGCGGGTCTGGATCGCTGCTGCTCGCCGGTGAGGAGGCAGGAATAGCTCTAGTCGTGGCCGTCGCGCGTCTGAAGGAGGATGCGGATGACGTACCAGACGTGGAACGGAGAGCATGAGCAGTCTGGAGCCCACGAGTGATCTGCGTCCAGTCGAGCGGCTGCTGGCACTCGGTGTAGCGATGGGCGCCTCCATAGTTGTAGCAGTGCACAGAACGGCCACTGCTACCACTGGATGACGACTGCTGGTGACCTCATCCACGCTTCCTATTCTTCTTCTTCCCCTCGGTGGCTGCTGCAACGCCCTGTGTCTGTGTGGGTGTAGACAGGGTCAAAGAGGAAGAGGAAGATAAGGAAGTGATGGAGGAGGAAGAGGGAGACTGCAGGAGGGAAGATGGTGGTGATACGATGGTTGCTGTAGTGAGGGAAGTCTCCTGATGGGCTACGGCTGCCTCGCGGGGTGAGGTCACCTAAAGGAAGAGCTGATGCGCCCAAGGAAGCAGCTACAGAGTGGCTGAGAAGGGCTCGAGGACAGCGTCGCTGTACCGTGTGAAGATGTCGGTGTACTCGAGGCGAACTCCGAGCATAATCGTACGAAGCGCCCACAGCTGTGTGCCTCCTGAGGTCCCCAAGCACGTGTAGATGCGCATGGCGCATCGCCAGTAATCCGCTGTAGGCTCCTGGGCCCCTGACGGAGCGAATGGAAAGCACGAATGTGTGATGCACAAGTGGCGTGCGTCTCTGCAGTCAGTAGGGATAAGGCCAGATCCCAACCTCCACGGGGATCGGCGCCGGTGCCTGTGCCGACCTCGCCAAGGAAAGGACGGAAGTCGACGAGAGTCTCGCGTGGCATGGTGTAGAGAAGTCCGCGCATGGCCCGGGCTGCTGTTAGTACCTGTGCTGGGTCTGTAGGCTGGTACGGGTTGTGGTAGTAAGGCCACACTCCCTCAGAAGCAGCCCACACCTGAAACAGGATCTCCCAACAGTCGAAGCCATCCTCACTGATGTACCGTGGAGGTGGTGCCTCAAAATCCTTGGGTTGCCACTCCGTGGGGAGAGCAACCACAGGCTGAGAAGGACGAGAGACCGGAAAGACTCCTGGAAGAGGATGGTCACCGGGGTAGTCAGGTGACAATCGTATCGGGGAAAACGGAAGCGATCGGGTGCCCGTCTGCAGCTGACAGAGGCGCTCCTGAAGAACTCGAATCTCCTGACCCGGGGAATCATGAGTAATGTCTGGCATGAGTGGCTCATCATCCAGGAGGTCAGCAGGTGGTGGGACAGGTCGAGCACCTGTCACGGGTGCCTGAGCCGACTGCTGGGTAGAGACCGCGACGCCGGCAGCTCCCTCAGAAGCCCGCTGAGGAGCCGTGGACTGAGCACGCAGAAGCTCAGTCAGCGTGCGGATAGCGTCAGTCTGCTCTCTCTGGAGGTGACGCATCTCATCCTGCTGGCTTCGCAGGTCCTCAATGGCCTGCGAGCGTGGACTCAGTACACCAGACAAAGAGGAGGGGTCGCCTGGTCCCTTCTCCTTGTCGGACAGGCTCATGTCGCCGCTCAGTATGGGGTGACAGGTCAAGTTTGTCGGATTTCACAACCGTCAGCGTTTCTCGAGGACTTGAGACGCTGGCAACTTTTGACTGTCCGGCCAAAAATTTGGCTAAGTATGGTGCTGACGGCCAGAAATTTGGCCAAGTGCTGAAATTTAAAAATTTCGGCACATAAATTCAAGGTTGTCCAAATCAAGCGAAATTTGGACCACAGAGGCTCCTGAATTTGCTGAACATGATGGTGAAATTTTCGGTTGCAAAAAGTTGGAAAAAGTGGCAAAACGTCACTTTTCCCTGTTCTGCCCGAATTTCAGCAGAAAACAAATCTGCGGTGCACTTCAGTCTTTGCTGGTGGCGACAGAGCACGAAACTGAGCGTGAATAGTAGCTCTGGAGAGTTTGAGAGAAGATCTTTCCAACACACCCTCAAACACCAAAAACGGTGTTCGTTTGAAGCCAGGGCAAGCTCGTGCCGACGGGGAGGTGGTGGCTGACGCGATTTTCGTCCGTGGCTCCTCCACGTCCGTGCGGCTTCTAGGAAGTTGCACGGACTGGGGCAGCGGTGGCGCACGCTGCTGTTGTTGCTGCTGCTGCTGCTGCCATCGAGCTTGACGGCAATGGCCTCAAGCCACTTTGGCGGCTACTGTTGCTCATGTTTCTGATGACGCCGCCGATGTTGCTGCTACTGTGGTCAAAACTGCCAGCTCTGTTGCTGCGCTGCTGGACAGCTGCTATGGGGCTGCTGCGCTGGCGTGCTGCTACACTGCTGCACCCCTCCTGCATGACTCCTCTGTTGCGCAGGTGTTGCGGCCTCCGCCTTGCAATGGCGCAGGTTGGTGGGTCCTCCTAGGACCTGTCGGTGTTGTTGTGTGCTGTTGCCGCTGCTGCTGCTCACTGCTGCTGCGATTGCTGCATCTGTGCTGTGCAGCACAACAAGCTCTGGCTTGTTGCTCTGATACCATGAGAAGTTTCCTAAACCTTCCTAACCACTTGCCGTGACACTAGGCGTCAGCGCCAGGTCAGCGTGTGACAACAGTCACAAGTTTGAGACAAAACTGCAAGGGTCTGGGTTGGGACACGGACAGAGTGTCAGGAAACTCAAACTGAATATAATTGCAGAGAGGAATAACAAATGACAGGTCCAAGGCATAAATACCTACCGCAGCGCACGGCGGGTGTCGCACGCGGCAGTCCAAGAGCTGTCCTAAAAACCGGCCCAAAACCACTGTTTTGGCCGTAACTAGACTACGCACACATGTCATAATGCTAGGCCGTCTGAACCTAGACGTGCAGGATCAAAAGACGGACGCTACGATTGGTCACATGCATACATCCATCATCAGACGGTGGACATACAATGCAAAAACATGCAAATAGAGCTCATGGCCAGTCCGCCGAAAGACGCCTGCAAGCTGTAGAAAAGACAACAGAGAGTCTCGGCAGCATCTAGGGCTCTGGAACGGTAGTCGGCCAGCTCCAAGCCGGTAGTCCGCCGCCAGTCGTCGCACCGGTGTCACCAGGGCCCGCCTCAGGGATCTGCACGAGTATGGACGAGGCCGAGTGGTCACAGTAAACTGTACAAGAACGTCACAAATCACAACAGAGGGGTGTTGGGGCCGCAATGCTCTGTAGGGTGTAGAATGTTAAACGGATAGTGTAGCTCCAGTAGATCGTCCTGGTGGCAGTTGTGAGGCCCCAAAACGATCCCTTCATAATCTTGTCCAACTCCTGGAACGAGTCAGACTGCCACTACTGCTTCAGACACATCTTGTCAAGCGATCGACGAAGCTCGTCGATTTCGAGTGACTACGACCGTGGACTGATAATACCCAGAAAGGAGGAAGAGGAGGGGTCTCCTAGCCCTTTGCCTTTGTCACACAT
The DNA here is from genome assembly GCA_023375785.1 of Penium margaritaceum. Classification (NCBI taxonomy): domain Eukaryota; kingdom Viridiplantae; phylum Streptophyta; class Zygnematophyceae; order Desmidiales; family Peniaceae; genus Penium; species Penium margaritaceum. The sequence continues at coordinate 297,759 of SZWC01000632.1, read as the reverse complement.
TGGTGACATCATAGTGCTCAGTATGGGGTCAAATATAGAAATGCTCCAAACAAGAAACCGACAATGTTTCTCGAGGAGTTGAAATTTTTAGATGAATTGAATTTTTGATCTCGAAAATGTTGATGTCAGCATAGGTATTGATGACGTCAATGTTTCTTACGCTTACGTTGTTTACGCTGGCGTATTTTATGGTTTTTTAGTCACATGGAGTTTGTGTGACCAGTAGGGATGACCGCATCGCTCCCTGTTTGCGGCTGGGCAAGGGCTGCGCAATCATGCGCAGTGCTGCGCAGGCCTACGCAGTGGTACCCAGTTTTGTATGCACATGCGTACCAGTGCTGTGCACGAGCACTCTTTGGAGCAGCAGTTCTGTGCAAGCCCACTGCTACTACTGTGGCAGGTCTATTGCTATTGCGGCCGCCGCAATGAATGATATGTTGCTGTAGTCGCTGTCGCTACTACAGTGTTGTTGCTACTGTTGCTGTTGTTGCTGTCGCTACAGTAGCAAGAATTTTGCTACTACACTACTGCTTCTTCTGCTACTCCTACTATGCTGCTATTGCTACTCACGGCTGCTGATGCCGCCGCTGCTTCAAGATTCTATCATCGCTACGCGCTGCCACTGCTCCTATCTGCCGCCGCGAGCTACTGTTACGAGCTGCTTCTCCAATTTTTTTCACAGGTTGGTAGCCAGAAACGGCTGTCACTCTCACCCACTGCTATTGCTGCTGCTCGGCTTGGCTGATGGAGCTCATGATTGCAGCAGCTCCTCTTCCCACAGTGGTGGAGATTGCCCAGTGACGTCGCTGCTGCTCACGTTGGCTACGACGGGTCCCTGGTACGGCGGCAATGGTGACTCTCATTACTGCTTCTAGTGTTGCGTCTCTGTAGCGTAGCAGCGAGATGGGTCTTGCTGCTCTGATACCAAGAGAAATTGCTATTAAGCTTCCTAACCTTGCTGCTGTTGACGTGGCGCCACTATCTAGTCAGCTGGCACACTAGCAAGCAAGTAGGTGAAAGAAACAGCAATGGTCAGGCTAGGGAGATGCACAAAGTCTCATAAGCTCCAATTGCTTAGTACTGCAAAGGGAAATGACAACTGGCAAGTACAGAGCATAAATACCTGCCTCGGTGCACGGCGAGTGACGCACGCAGCAGCGTTTGTTTGCCCTAAAACCAGCTGAAAACCACTGTTTTGACCGTAAATTTGCACTCTGGTGTCCAAACGCAACATTGTCTGAAAGTAGGGATACAGAATGTCAAGCGAGACGCTACGACTGGTCACACGCATAGGTCTAGCATCGATCAGTGGGCAGACAATGCAAAAAATACAAATTGGGGTCAGAAGCCAGTCCACGGAGAAAACTCTAGCGACTACAGAAAAATTGCAAAGCATCCCAGCAAGCACTCAGGACGTCATGGCAGTTGTCTGACAGCTGTTGGTGGGTGGAGCCACCACCAGTTGGTGCCCTGGCACCAGCTGAGTCCATATTTGGGATAAGCACGAGCGTGGACACGGTCGAGTGGTCACAATAAGCTATACAAACAGACGGGGACGACTCACATCACAACATGCAGTCCATTGACCAGTTTAGAGGCGCCAACTTTGTATAAATGAATTGGGTGTTCTTTTAGGCACCCTTTCAACAAGGAGCTTGCTATCAATGTTTGCCACAAGCATCATTACGTTGACTATGGTAATTCTGATGGGTTATGTACAATTGCCAGCGCAAAAGTGGAGGACAGATCATCCCCTTGCCGACCGGGGTTGGCGACTGCAAGACGGTGCATGATTATGCCACAAAAGACGTTGAAAGAGCCGTCAACCCACGACATTCATTTCCGACAGGGGTTGAATATTTGTTTGCATGAAAGAAATCCATCATGTCAGGTCCATGTTTCAGGCTCGCGCCGACCGCAATGGAAAAGGACTGGAGATCTTTATATTTTCTTTTCTCATGCTTTGTTTTTGGCAGGGCGAACAAACAGAACTCCAAGTTTACCTCCTTTTGTTATCTCACTCGCACTCTGCAGCACTAGAGTGTCATCAAATAACACCACAATGAGGGGATCCCTTCCGTACCTATTGCGCATGAGAGACATGGTGAGCGCTTTTGCATAGCCTGGTAAGACTGTATACATGATTTACAAATTTAGCAAGGTGGTTATGTTTAACGTGGTTATGTGGTTAAAGTGGTTGTGTTTTTTTTAACATAACCACTCTACACAATATGTCAGTCCAGGTGCAATGGGCCGTAGGCCATACGCGCAAAACAGACAGCCCCTCTCGTACAATTTTGGGACACGACAGTGCATGCACTCTCCTTGACGATCTAGGTCTTGTTTCCCCATCGCCATCTCCCGCACCCTCCTCTATGATTCAGACTTTGAGCTTGAGGAACAAGCCCAAGTCCACATCATCTCCCAGGCCAAGGCACCAAAAAGACACTTATGATGTCTCCTTCCTACTTTGAACATAGTAACCAATAACTTCTTCTTGTACTAACTGTTGTGGTCGTGGTGAATTATGCAAAATCCCTTCTTATGTGATTTAGGCCTTTCATTCCTCTTGCAGTTTCATCTTATGAAGACAATTCGGAGAAGGCACCAAAGACTAAGAGGACGATGGGAGATTTTTCCCTGAGCATGGAATTCAATAGCATGGCAAAGGCTTGTGCTGCTATAGGCAACTACGCTATTACCAACAGAAAGCCCATAAGGTGGCTTTTCAGTGGGAACAAAAAGATTCACCGCTTACTGTAATTAGTGGATGGATAAGAAGTGTCCATGGCTACTGCGCGCGCATGTTATCCCTCAAAGGGACATAGTCAAAGTGGTCGAGTTTATCGTCAACCTCCACATTGTACTGGGAACTAGGTATGGCATCAAATGTCAAGTGGATTTGCAATAAAATTCAGTCTACAACAAAACGCACTTTGATCGCTGACATAAAGACTTTCGAATTAGTGGCAAGGAAAAGTATCGGAAAGGATATGGACCAAAGCACGCTCTACAAAACCAAGGGTGTCGCATAGGAGAAGATAATTGGCCCGAAAGATTTGGCCTAGAGCCTTTTTCTTGTGTCTTGCAAAAAGATCATTTGTTTTTATTGTTTTCCGTGTTTATTTCTTGTTTGATTCCCTTCACGCTTCCAACATAGCATTCATTCTTTTTGGCTATTGTGCAGCTGAAGCGAATTGACCCACACACGCATGGTGTGGCAGAGGCCACGGCCAAGAAGGTTTTCCTTAGGGTGTTTTTCAACCCCTGTCTGTACCATCCCATCCTAGTCCATACAATTATGTAAAAGTGCAACATACAACGCAAAACATAGTACAACTATGCAACTCTGTACAAACCTGTGAAACACCTTACTATTCTGTACAAGTATGTGTGTATTCGTACGAGTCCAAACAAATTGGTACACTTCCGGACACATCCACACGGATCCGTGCAAGTCCGTACATTTCCATACAAGTCCGTACAGCTCCGCACAACTCCGTGTAATTACATACAAGTCTATACATGTCCGTTTTGTCGATACATATCCTAACACCTCCGTGCACTTATTATAAGTCCATACAAGTCCATAAAATTTCTTAGAACTTCGTACATATTTCTTCAATCCCATACATTCCTATGAAAGTCTATAGAAATCCGTACATGTCAGTTCAAGTCTATATAGCTCTCCATAGTGCAATACAATTCCGTATAAGTCTGTACATATCCACAAAACTCCGAACAACTCTGTACATCTTCATACAAGCCGGTACATTCTTAGATCATTTGGCAAGAGTGAACATTGGGTAAGATTCTCAAAACGCACCGAGGATTTGGAGTTCGGGTCCCAATTCCTATGTGGATCCAGATTCGCGGATCCCGGGAACAAATCATGAATCCAGAGGATTCGTTAATCTTTTAGAGTTCTACTGAATCACAACAGTCTGCTTTATGACATGTCCTAATATGAACATTTTCTCCATACAAAAATCACCATAACATCTCGTGAATCTGAACATGTTTAATCATCATTTTACTTCTTAAACTTGAATAATAGGTACATGAAAGTGAGGGATTAATGCGTCCAATCTCCCATGCCCCATCGCCACACGCATGTTCCATTACAATTCTTGGCCTGCATTGAATGTAAAACTTAGTTAACAAGCATCGTGAAGTGTTGCAAAGTGTCAACAAGCGTCAACATGCATAAATACGTGTTAGAAATTGTTGAAAAGCATCCACAAGACTCTATGAGCATCCACAAGTATCTATGAGTGTCAGCAACCGCCAACGAGTGTCACTAAGCGTTACCAATCATTAATGAGTGTCCACGAGCATGAAGCAGCATTGAAAAATAGTGAAAAATCCTAAATAATGAGACCTGTAGCATTCGAAACCTGAACCATTCTTGTAAAGACTTGTACAGGTCTCTCAAGTTCGACCAAGTTTGTGCAAGTCTGCACAAGTCCTTACAATATTGTACAAGTTGGTAAGAGTAAGAAAACGTTTGTACAAATTCATAGAAGTACTTCAAATATGTACCATTCCAAACACCTCTATACCACTCTGTACAAATCCACACTATAGAAATCTGTACACATGTACAACTCTGTCCAATAGAACACAAGTGTATAAAGCTCCATACATATCTGAAAAATTGTGTACAACACGATACATGACTGAACAACTCTCTGCGCCTTTGGTTTATATATATATATATATATATATATATATATATATATATATACCTCTGGTCGTCTCTAAGCATCTGTAAAATTTTTACAATTTGGTATGATTATATACAAATCAGTCTAGGACTGTAAAATTCCAAAGAAGTCACTACAACATAGAAGTATGTACGAGTTGGTAAAAGTCAGTACAAGTCAGTAGAAGACCACACAATCCCGTACAAGCTGGTTTGTAATTTTTTTCTATAGGCTCTTCTTATTTCAATTCAGTTAAGTGGACAATAAATACAAAATCAATTAGTTTACTGAAAATCTTCTCTTTATATAGCTTCCACGTCCTTGGTTAGTCAAAATGTGGTGTGTAAAACACAAAAAGAAAAAAGAGCAAAACCTTGTGCCACATAGATTTTGTTTCAGGAATCAAAATGGGAAAGTTTTTTTCCCTTCTGAAAATCCTAATGAATAATGGAGAACTTCTATCTCCTCTACATTAAGTTTCATAATCTCACATTATAGCATAGAAACATTGTTTTGTTGATTGCCTTTGGATCCAAATGACCACCTCTTAAGTCTATCATCTGAGGGGTTCATCATCCGTTCCACCTTATTCAAAATCGTCTGACAAGAATGTTGGACCCCAACCCACTATTCCCCGAAGAAAAACTTCTATACACGATTTTGGATTCCATTAAACACCAAATCTGGCTTGGATTTTTACCGTTGCTGACATACACGAGTCCCTCAATTCCGTGCGTTGAGAATTTTGTCCCGAAATGTATGGCCCATCGTGCGTGGCTCCAGGCTTCAACATCTTTTGGCCGCACGCAGATCGATCACCTGCCTCAACCTCCAATGTTGTGTTCCAAAATATTCTGACAAACCCGACCATTTTCTTTTTGTGTTGATGAAACTATCACAAATTGCATAGATTGTTTGATACTGACTTCTGAATGAAACTTGACTTTCGTGAAGACTCACATTGATATTCTCGAAGCCTCCTATATTCTCAGTGGAATTTCTCAAGCAGCCTTTGAGGACAAGAAATCGCACGCACCACTCAATTTTAGTGTCCAAGACTCCAAGTATCCGACGAATATGCTCACTGATAATTCCTTATACCTCGGGTTTCACAACTTCCCAACTCGACTTTTGCTCCAAAGTTTCTACCTGTTCATCACCTGTATTCCGCTTGGCATAACAATTGGTATCAGAGCACAGTTGGATAGGAGAAGAAACCAATGAATTCACTCTTTGTCAGCAACCTTACACAAGCCATATGTGCATCTCAGTTATCCATAAGATTGTAAACACGGTAACCAGAAATGTGAGAGGACCAAGCCCACCCAGAAAATAGCAACGATAAAACGATGAAGGCATTCACGATGGAGGATCAGCAACAGGCAATTTACGACACTCTCTAGGCGACCCAGACAGTACGATCGGCAGGCTTCGTGAAAATTGATGTAGATCTCACGACTCTGACATCCAATTCATTGACAGACCTCTCAAACTCAGACAATCCCTCACCTTGGCTGGTACTCGTTAAAAGGACACCTGTCGTGGTGGGAAGAGCCTTGTGTTGATAGGCTAGCATTCACGATGACCTGTATGCGAAGCTGTCGGTTCTCGAGTGCCTTACACTAGCTTCACCTGTCGTGGTGGAAACAACTATCTTCTCCAAAACGCATCATAGCAACGGAGGAGCAACAGAAAATGCGTGGAGGAAGAAAAACATCAACTCTTGACTAAACCCAAAACCTAGCTAAATAGCATTTTCATCCTGCTAGCTCAAAAAGACCAACGGTTTGGATGTAGTTGACCAGTTTGGAGGTGTACTTCACCGAACAGGAAAAATAATATTAAGATGAAATTGATCTTACAGGCTTGCTTTTTATTGGCACAACATTGAGATGTTGGCTTGGAGAATCGAACGGCAGCAAGAGACCGGTGGATACCAATTAACGACTCATGCGACCACTCTCGCACAAACCAGCTTCATTTTACATATTGAGCAGATCAATCAAATGTGATAAGATCCTTTGACTCAACCAAACATTTGGAATTAATTCGTGCACGCTATCCTCACACGTATTGGGGAGCACAACGAGAATTCCAACGCACGGTAGAAACTTCAAGGCTTACATCTGTAGTACAATATGACGGGGTACATGTGGGGTTTCCACAAAATCATCATCCACAATAAAATGGTCCTCAAAGAAGTGTGCTCTTATTACACTAAGAGCTCAAAACAGTGTATCGGATGTGCGAATTCTGAGCAATTCAAGATGACCTCTTGCCCATGATGGTTGAAGCAGAGCAAATGAATTGCATAGAATACAACGGTCGGGTAAAATAATCAAATGGTTGGAAATACCAAAGCCACCATTTCTATCATGAAAACGGAAAGTCCCAGTCAATGAAGACCTACAACCTGATTGACATTGAAGCCATAAACTTGTGCGACCAATGGATATGTTGGCTCTACAGAATCCGGGACGTCTTTTGCAACTTTCAAAAGGGGGGAGGCCCTACAGAAAAAATAGGGAGAGAGGAAGACTGTGTAGAGATTTGGGAATGGTGGTGGGCGAGAATAGATGGTGACACCCCTGTCCAGTCAGAAAATCCTCTACCAACGGATTGCCCAGCTAAACAACTGTCAAAACCACAAATGTGGAATATACCATTTTAAATTTTGGCCATGAGTAATAGGAAAATCGATAAATGATACTGCTACGAGTACAACCATGGAGTTGCGAGGGCCGCAGAATGATACTTGTGCTATAATTTGGAAAAGCTTCTCTCCATTTTTCCAACAGCAAGATGGTTTGGCGGGTATGTTTTCAAATGAAAACAGGGATGTTTGAGGCGAAACTTTCAACAGAAGATTCCTGGTCAACCAACACTGGGAACCACTTTGACTTCAAATTGGGGGAAAACATGAAGTAATGGACTAGAGGAATTGTAACATGAAGGAAAAAAACACACCTTGGGCCAGATTCCTTGTATCTGCACATCCAGCTAACTGATTGGTCCATCGCAGTGGAGAAAATCAGCATTGATGGCTGAAAGAGACACCTGCCTCCAGTAAAGTGACCAGGCAAGTAGTGGGGAAGTTGGATTAGTGAAAACTTGATGCACCACGTCGAGATCTTTGGATGTGTCCTACCAGTACCTTCAATGCATAGATTATGTGCGCCTTGTTAATGTGGAACATGGGAAGTAGAACAAGATTGTAAGATCATAAGCGAGAAAAGAAAGAGCCTTGTCAGCCTCAAGGATGAATTTTGGATGAATTTTTCCAATTTACAAGGAGTTTGAGAGCTTTTACTTCGAGGAACTAATCAAAGAATTCAATTCTCCATGTAGTGTCAATCATTAAGTAGACTTGAAAGCACTATGAGTGCCAACAGCCAAAGGGACCTATCAGATGCAACTACAAACTGTCCGAGCTAAAAAGGCAATTGGATAGGATGCTCAGTTAGGGGTTTTTCAAGCCATCTATATCACCTTACATGGCACCTGTATTTTTTGTCATAGTTAAAACAAAGAATGAGTGATAGGGAGTGAGTTTGGCGGGTATGATAAAAATTTGGTCGGGGTCAAACTACATTGGCGATGATAATTCACTCAATATATCGCCGTACCTCGTGAAAACACATTACGACATATGCTATTGCATGATTCCCACAAAAAAGGTCCAGATGGACACTTGCTCTAGGAAAAAAACGCTGAAGAAACTTGCAAAGTATTGGTGATTAGACAAAATGTAAACCGGTGTTGCAAGCTACGACAAGACGTGCGACATGTTCCAACACCATAACTCAAGCCAAACCAAATCCCTGGTTTCCTTCAATCGCTACCGGTACTCTACAGTCATACATCTCATGACTTTTCTCACTAGTTTACACCTCACACCAGAAGGGTTCGATGTAATACTCCTGGTGTTGGCATGGTTCTAGGACATGTCACACTATGTCTTGATAACAACAACAACAACAACAACAACAACAACAACAACAACAACAAAAACAACAACAACCATGGTCAAGAAAAGAGGGTGGTTTTTCCTCAACAACGTCGTCCAACTTCAAAGCGTCCCCTCCTCCATCACGAGCGAATGAGATGGAATTTTCACAGGCATATTCTCGTGGGAGTTGATAACAGCAACACAATCCATTAATTAATCAATTTCTATTCCCAGAATTACATGCAGACTGATCGTACCAATTAGAAAATTGGAGAAGTGCTCTGAACATTATACGAGCCACATGGCATTGACTAGGTGATCAAGTGCGTGATCGCCGACATTACGTACAACTTCACGACCTCTGAAAACGGAGTTAAATTCCTTTGGTGTATGGCAAACTAGTCGCAATTCCGGTAGGTTTGCATGCTCCAAGTAACAAACAAATAGTGCACATCCAACAGTGAGATTTTTTAGAGCATCTAGGACAAGACTTGCAAGGTCATTGCAGATACTTAAGCAATGATGAAACATTCTTCTCACAGTCATTACATGGACAGTAAATTCCACATAAGGGATTGCTGAGCTCAACGAACTTTCAGGTACAAGGATAAGTATGCACAAAGCTCCAACCTAAATGGTTTGGACCATTTGCGGTCGAAGAAATGTGGATACCTGTAGTGGTGATGCTTTCCCTACCAGACCGCAGGGCTATCCACCCGATTTTTTGCCTCAGCCAAATCAAACTCTAGTGAGACCCAAGAGAGCACTTCCTTGTCACAGACGTGCCTCGACCTTCATTTGTGGAAGCATATGAGGGCACAGAATATGCGATTGAAGACAATCTAGGACAATGCCGACGAAAAAAAGTGAAGGATTATTTTTCTATTGAATGGTAGGGTTACAAAGCTTCACACAATAGCTAAAACATCCGTGGTTATTTTGCCAGACACCGACCCATGTCTCGCAATGCGCTAGGATGTTGCAGCACAATTGGTGGAACTATTACCCTAATACCGCAATCATTTGGAAGGAAATTAATTGTGATCGTTTCCAAACCCGGAAAAGTACTCCTCTTGGGTACTTCTGCAATGGTTGTCAATTAGCCATGTCTTTCCTTCGAATTAAAGTGGTGAAAAACCCCTTTGCGGTTCAGTTCGACTTTCGCCCGACGGCCGAGTGAGCAATGGTTGCTGACCGTCGCTCGAGTGAGGCAACGCCCCAACCAAGCGTGGCTGTAGTGTGGACGTCGATAACGTCCACGTGAGGGCGGCCGTCGATTTGCTTGCTCGAGTTCGAGCGAGCAAAAGCGGTCATCCGACAGGACACGACTGGCTTATTTCGAATTTTACTGGGCATAAACACCAGGAGGATACTTCTAGAACGGTTCAAAACTCGGCCCCAGTACTTTGAAATATCCCGGGAAAAAAAAAAAACAAAAAAACAAAAAAACACCTTTGTAAAAACATTTCTGAATAATTGCGGTAATACGATATGATGTTGGCAAGAACTTGGCTCTATACTTCGCGCGTGGGCATTCGTGTCCTTAAATTTGTGGCCCATTGTGCCTCGACCTCTGGACCTCTGGAGTTTTACGCCGTTTATTCAAGGGCACTGTGACCAAGTGTCCTGACCTCGTCTGTTTTGTCCCAAAATACTTTTACAAGGTTGACCACTTTCTTTCAAAACATCACGAAGCATGTTGGATTTTTTATACATTTCGTTAGTCTTCTTAACAATCATAGAGTTTTGCAAAGACGCACTTCATGATTTTTGAACACACTTTATTTCCTTTTTTTTTTGTCTCGAAGGAGCCTCTTGAATGCGCCATCGCACGTGTAACTTGACTCCAGTAGCCGAGACCTCAGATGTTGAGTATTATTTTTTCTGCCTTTTTAAAAATGTGTTCGACAGTTTTGAATCTTATCATTGAAGTACGCTTGCAAGTGCCCCAATTTTCTCGGAGTACTCAAGTGCCCCAATTTCCTACATGTCTTTTTATCCCCATGCTCTACATGTTCACCATCTACGTATTGGTTAAATTTACTTCATTATTTAATTTAAGAGCGTTTCATTAGAAGAAGTAGAAATCTTGCATACAACTTAATGAATGGCATTTGGTCCTTTTATAGAAAATGAAATACCTTCGTTAATGAAAAATGAATGCATATGAATAATTTCAACTTCCATCATCATTGTGGAAAAATTCATGTTCATCCCCATGTTGTTATAGTGGATGACATCAGTTGTTCGCATTAAGTCTCCAGATGTCTTTTGTTGCTGAGTTACCACCTCCCGCCTCAGTCGGTAAAGCCAGTGACCGGAAAACCATGGACTCAGTTCACATGCAGCAACTGGCGAGTTATTGCCGTGACCTACGGTGCGCAATTGTGGCACAAAGGTGGGCCACGCGTCAAACACGTTGCTGCTCTCCCTCCTCCTTTCCACCGAGCACGGAGATGCAGTTGTGGCATGCACACTGCACACCACAACTGTCTACTGCACGGTGCAGTGGACAGTTCACACCACCAACTTGACAACATCAACGACTTCCATGCAGACTGGCCGAAGCCCTCCAACGATTGTTGACGGGCACAGCAGAGTACTAACGGGGTTGAGCATAGGTCCTTGGGGCACAAGGAATATCACAGCATAGAACAATCCACTCTTGCTCGAATCGTTGACGTTATTGCTCTGTTTATTGCAAACTGCCGATGCACAATCGTCTCCCGTCAATTGGAATGCAAGTCTCAACCCTGTCACCACCGCAACCCTCTCGTTCTAAGGCAGTCAATGGCCACCTCGACAAGAACCCCGACGTCTGCGCTTCTTGTCCTCTGCAGCTATGAGGCTCGACTGGGGTTCCACTGGCAACCTGCCAGTATATCCTGCGCATCGCACCCGCCTTGGCTTCACGCACTCCAGCCGAGAAGGCCCAATTAGCAGGAAGAGGAAGGTCTCCCCTGGCGCCTCCTAGATCCCTTCCTGACGACGTTAATCATCACAGGGATGGCACACGATGATGCACAGGGAACCATACCCTCGTCGGAAAGACGCATGCTCGGGCTTGGGGGGACCTCCTACGCGCAGTGGAGTCCTCGGAAGGTCTCATCGGGTAGCGCGTCACCGTGGACGAGAGCAGCTGCTATCATCTGTCTCATTCGTGTCGTGCTCGCAGGCCTTTCAACCCGGGTGGCGTGCATCTCTGCAGCAAGTAGGGACAATGCCAAGTCCCAGCCCCCACATGGATTAGCACCCGCGACTGTGCCGGCCTCTCCAAGGAACGAGCGGAATTCCACGAAGGTCTTGCGCGGCATGGCGTAAAGGAGTCCGTGCATCGCCCTAGCCACTGTCAACACTTATGCGCGATCCGTAACCTGGTACGGACTGTGGTAGTAGGCCCATACTCCCTCTGAAGTGGCCCATACATGGAAAAGAGTCTCCTAGCACTCAACGCCGTCCTCGTTGACATATCGTGGGGGCGATGTCTCGAAGTCCTTGGGTTGCTGCTCCGTAGGGAGAGCAACCACACGCTGAGAAGGACAAGGAATGGGGAAGACACCAGGACGTGGAAAGTCGTTGGGCTAGCTGGGATAGAAATCAGACGAGGATCGGATCTCCGGGGAAAAGAAGCCAGATGTGTGTGGGGGCCAAGAACTCGTCTGAAGCTGGCAGAGACGCTCCTGAAGCACGCAAATATTGCTCTCGTCAGTACCATCCTCCATACCTCGCATGTTAGGGTCCTCATCCCAAGGATCAAAGGGTGGCGGGTCGTGTCCTGCTCCTGTCATCGGTGCACCTGCTAACTGTTATGCAGAGGGTATGACACCGCCGATTCCCTCGGAGGTCTGTCGTGGGGCCGTGGATTCACCACAAGAAGCACAGTGAACATACAGTTGGCGTCAGTCTGCTGCTGTTGTAGATGACGCATCTCATCCTGTTGGCTCCGCAGGTCCTCAATAGCCAGCGAGCGTGGGCTCATGACCCCTACAGAGGAGGAAGAGGGACCTAGTGGTCGTTTTCCTTCCTCACCGGTCAGAGCCATGTCGGCGCTCAATATGGGCTGGGATGTCAAACTGGTTGGATTTCAGAACCGTCAGCGTTTCTCAAAGAGCTAAAACGTCAAGAAAAATGACGTCTTGACCCCGAAATTGCTGACGTCAGCAAAGACAATAGTGACGTCAGCATTTTTTACGCTAGCGGAAAGAAAAACAACTGTAAAAAACGCCAGCATTTTTTTCTTGGAAGTCACATGGACTCCTCGGTTGGGGTGACCGCGTCACCTCCCGCCTTGCCCTACGCGGCCCTGCGTAGCCGTGTGCAAGCTTGTGCAGCCTTACGTAGCCCTGCGCAACCTTGCGTAGCCCTGCACAGCACTACGCAGCCCTACATATTGTTGCGCAACTTCTGCGCCGCTGCGTAGCAGTGCTGCGTAGTAGTTCTACGCAGCAACACTACTTGCTGCCGCTGCTATGGCCACCGCCGTTGCTACTACGCTGCTGTTGCTTTTGTCGCCGGTACTTCGTTGTTGTTGCTGCCCGTAGCTGCTCACGTCGCGGCCACTGCAAGCTGCTCTTGCCGCTGCACACTGCCACTGCTCGCAGCCCCTGCCGCGAGCTGCTGCGAGCTGATTTTCCTCCCTTTTTTCTTTTTTTTTTGTAGACGTGGACAGCCAGACACGGCTGCAGCTACCACTCGGTGCTGTTGCTATTGCTTGGCGTGGCTCCTGGAGTTGGAAACCGCCGCAGCTCACCCGGTGTGGTGGTGAAAATTTTGTGGTGATGTCGCTGCTCCAAACAGCTACAAGTCCCAGGATACGGCGGGTGCGGTGACGCTCACTGCTACTGCCGGTGCTGCGTCTCTGCGGCGCAGCTCAGCGAGAGAGGTCTCGCTGCTCTGATACCATTAAAAACTGCTAGGAAGCTTCCTAACCTTGCTGTTGCTGACGTGGCGACACTGTCCAGTCCTTTCAACCCGTGCCGACCATTGGCTGCACGAATGTTTTGTGCCTGGCTGGACACAGTCGAGACTAGTTGAGGCACACGCGCAGGCATTCCGGAACGGGGCTGTGCTGGAGGAAGTTGTCCCCTGCCTCTGGACTGTCCCGTCGTCGGCGTGCCTCTGTTGTGTTCGAGACTGAAGTTCAAGCACCCGTTATGCTGCACGCGGGGCATCCAAGGGCCTGATATCCATGCAAGTTGCAGCGAGACTCGGCAAAATTTCCCGCTCGCCGTTCCAGACTCGGGACTTGCNGTGCAGGGCCGTCGGTTTTGGCCACAACTCTTGCAGTGGCAGTGTCTGCTGCTGTAGCAGACCTCTGCAAAGCAGTTCATGTTGGCAGTGAGCCCCGCCTGCTGCTCTGTCAGCAGCTTGAAGCAAAAGATTCGGTGGGTGAGCCTTGTTCTCAAGAATTGGCGTCCAGCTTGACGAGGGAAAGAGAGCAGCTGACATAAAGTGACAATTGGAAGAGGACCCCCCTCTCTTCCCCTGACAAAGAGAAGAGTCAAAACGACTCCACTGGAGAACCCAGAATCTCTGGTTCCGTAGACCAGCGCCTTATCCATTGGGCCATGGAGTCATGCTGCGGGGTCGAAGGTTATAATTATCACCTATTTTCTTGCCTCTTCTTACTCACTGGTGCTTTCACCACTTCCAATTCATACCCCCTAAATGAATGCAAATGCCACCATTTGCACTCTTTTAGGGGGTATTGATTGCCACCATTTCAAAATTGTTTCAGGACTTCTTCCCCTGCCTTGCTTGCTCCTACTCTCCTTTCCACCTACCAATTCCACAACGACTACCATTTTCTGCCAGCCCAGGCGCAGGCATGGTTGCACTGATTTAGTTAAATTCCAGTGGAAGAAAGTCAAATGGCCTTCTTTCAGCATCTAAGGATGGTTCTGGTACTCTCTCTCTCTCTCTCTCTCTCTCTCTCTTGGTTCACACAAACTTGTGGAGATCCATTAAAATCCGCTGGATGGGGGTTGCTAACCTCTGAAGATTTCGTGTGTAACATGCCAGCCCAGGAACCAGCCCGCCCGACAACCAGCCAGCCCGACAACCAGCCAGACCGAAAACCAGCCAGACCAACAACCAGCAAGCCTGAAAACTAGTCAGACCCAGAACCAGCCNATCTCTCTCTCTCTCTCTCTCTCTCTCTCTCTCTCTCTCTCTCTCTCTCTCTCTCTCTCTCTTGGTTCACACAAACTTGTGGAGATCCATTAAAATCCGCTGGATGGGGGTTGCTAACCTCTGAAGATTTCGTGTGTAACATGCCAGCCCAGGAACCAGCCCGCCCGACCAACCAGCCAGCCCGACAACCAGCCAGCCCGACAACCAGCCAGACCGAAAACCAGCCAGACCAACAACCAGCAAGCCTGACAACTAGTCAGCCCCAGAACCAGCCAGCCCGACAACTTGCCCGCCCGACAATCAGCCAGACCGACAACCAGCCAGCCTGACAACCGGCCAACCCGAAAACCAGCCAGCCAGACAACCAGCCAGCCCAACAACCAGCCAGCCTGGCAACCAGCCAGCCTGAAAACCAGCCAGCCCAACAGCCAGCCAGCCCAACAACCAGCCAGCCCAACAACCAGCCAGCCCAACAACTAGCCAGCCGGGCAACCAGCCAACCTCATGGGACATCCAACAAATGAGTCATGGATGTGAAGGGAATGGCGTGATGGCTGTGACTGGTTCTTGCAACCTTGAACATGATGTGGCCTGAGTGCTCACTCCACCTCGCACCCACGGCAGATTGGCCACCGGTCTAGCAAAATGTTTGGGGCACTGACAAATCTGCAGAGCTCACAGTAGCAGCTGTAGCGTCTTTGGCACTCAAATATGTTTTCTTTGACAAATGAACCACTCCTGCCCTCTTCTCCTTTCTTCTCGTCATTGTGATATACCCCATCCTTGGTAAGACACGAGGGGACAGAAAAGCACTATAAATAGTGCACATTCTGTGCCCGTAAGCATGTACTTTCACACGCTTTTTCATAGACACCTCGGATGATCTGACGCTCCCTTGCAGTTTGACCACTGAGAGGATAAGTATACAAAACTTCTATGCATGGTGCGACTCTTGCGTGAGCATCTTCTCTTGCTCGTTTCCTTCTTCATGACCGCTTAATTTCATAATGTTTACCTCTGGGACTTCCTCCTTTTTGGGCCACGACAGGCAGGACTCATTACTATGTAGGAAGTGAGAAACTACTAGGAAGCTTCCTAACCTTTCTGCTGCTGACGTGGCAACACTGTCCAGTCAGTTGGTGCACTAGCAAGCAAGTAGGTGCGAGAAACAGTAAGAATTAGTCTCATAAGGTTCAATAGCTTAGTAATGCAGAGAGAGTGAACAAATGACAGCTCCATAGCATAAATACCTGCCAAGGCGCACGGCGGGTGTCGCACGCGGCAGTGCAAGGTTTGTCCTAAAACCGACCCAAAAAAATTGTGTTTTTTCCAACTCTGCGCACACAAGTCAGAACACTATGCCGTCTGAACCTAGACGTGCAGGGTCTCAAGCCGGACGCTATGACTAGTCACATGCATGCATCTGGCATCAAACAGTGGATACACAATGCAAAAATGCATATCGGGCCCAGGGCCAGTCCACCGATAAAATCCTACAGACTGCAGGAAACTGCAGAAGGTACCAAACAACATCCAAGACTCTGGGGCGGTCGTCGGTCAGCTCCGAGAAGGTGCTCCATCACCAGACGACACACCGGCGCCCCCTTTTTCCGCATGAGGGATCAGCACAGGCATGGACACGGCCGAGTGGCCACAGTAAATTGGCGACTTGTACAGTTGTACAAGTCGCCAGGAACGTCACAAATCAAAACACTCCTCCATGACCTCATGGTACGCATTTCCATACGCGTATAGCAATGAAACGAATACATGAAGGAGTGTAGAAAAAACGTGATGTATACACATACACACCTCGCACTCAACCACTCTTAGGCAAGGGGCAAAGCTCAACAGAACGAATGGCCACCAGAAACTTCCCGCGAGCCAGTGCCTTCGTCAAGAAATTAGCACGCTGCGTGTCAATGCGGACCCACATGATGGACATCACGTGTTGCTCCACCAGATCACACACAAAATGATGCTCAGCTGCAATGTGCTTTGTGCGAGCATGAAAAATACCAGAGTTCTCCACAATGGCAAGAGTACTCTGGTTGTCGCAGCGAAGCACAATGGCAGGTACTGACTTACCCAGCTCAAGGAACAGGCACTGTAGCCACACTGCCTCAGCAGTCCCTACACCCACAACAACATAATTTGCGTCTGACAAGCTACGTGCAATGCAGCCCTACTTCCCGCTGCGCCAGGACACAATGGTGCCACCGAGCAGGAACGCGTAACTGGGGCGACTGCGTCCGTCAGGACTCTAGGCCCAATCGATGTCGGTGTAGCCGTCAAGAACCACCAAACACTGTCAGGGTAGGTGCAACGATGCATCTTACAGACAGTCGGTCTTGGGCGGCCTCTCGAAAGAGGCTGCATCAAAACCGAGTGGTGGATGTGTCCAAATAAGCTTTGACACAGTGTCAGAGCCCACACAACACAGGCGTTGATGTAGCAGTCGCTGATGCTCAGCATAGAGAACACTAGTGACAAACACATGAGCGGAAATTGGAGGGGATCAAGGAGAAGAAGAGATCTGAGAGACACGATACGGGTCATCTACGATGGAGGCACGAAGAACAATGATACAAATAACAACAGCGGTCACAACTACGGAGTTTGCGGTGTGCTCCATAGAGAGTCCCATCAGTGTGCAAGCACGCAAAGAAAGCAAACTGAGCTCAAGGTCAGGCACGAAAAGCACCTCAGAAAGATACAGAGAGCCAGATGGCCAATGGAAGCACACAACCCCAACATCTTGGACCATAATCAACTAACCAGAGCCTGTGCGAATGGAATGAACAAACGCAATAGGACTGAGGACAACGAAGTCACTACGATGACACGTCATGTGGTGAGTGGCACTAGAATCGATGATCTAGGTGCCACCAGAGTCACGACCGGAGGACGTCACTGTGCAACGGGCAATGGAACACTCAGCCTCAAACTGGTGTTGAGCAACATGCGAGGAGGTACGACGAAGGGCACAAAGGTGAGACTCATGAATCCAATCGGTACTGTCATGTCAGCAGTGCCCCCTCATACGGGTCATGATGAGCTACGAGATCATACGAACAAAGTGACTGTGAACCACCCGGCTGTGACGACACGCTCGCACCTCCCTCAAAGCGAAGTGCCAGAAGGTGACGGAGCTCAAAAATGGTGCGGTCACGTGGGTCCAGATCGCCACTACTCATCGGCGAGGATGCGGGAACTAGTGCGGGAACTGCTGTAGGAACTACTGCGGTCGTGGTCCCTACGCGACCAGATGCTGTGCTACTCAACGCGGACCACAATGCGTGGCCAGCCTGAATACCAAGAGTGATCCGTGCCCTGTTGAGCGGCTGCTGGCACTCGGTATAGCGATGAGCGCCTCCACAGTTCTAGCAGTGAACAGTACGTCCACTGCTACTGCCAAGTGACTGTTGCTGCTTTGACTACTGCTGGCCCAAACCGTGCCTCTTTTCTCCTTCTTTCCCTATGCCACTGCTGCCACACCCTATGTCTAGGTCGGGGTGTTCGGGACGGAAAGGAAAGAGGACGATGTGCCAGAGGATGGAGGAGCAGACT
>SZWC01000632.1:221460-246008 GCA_023375785.1 Penium margaritaceum | reverse complement strand
ACCATGGACGTGTTCAGGGCGTTGAGTGCCTTTGGTCGGTTCAAGACAGCAAACGCCGCACCGCCACGGCGAACCTCCACCACCTCCTCCGCCTCCGCCGCTGCCGCAGCAGCCATCTCCAGTTCCAGGACAGTTGGTGCTGGCAGCCTTGTTGCTGCCGCCGCAGCAGCAGCTACACTTCCGCTCCGGTTGCTGAAAGCAGCTTGTGATGCAGTAGACAAGGAGGCAGCCTGCTGGTGCAGTCCCGACCCACTGCCTCTGAGGGCGGAATTGGCAGCGACCCACAAAGTGCCAAAGCCAGGAGGTGAACCTCCGGTTCTCAACGTAGCAGAGCTGGGTTGTGGCGGCAGCAGAGGCAATAGCTGCTGGCAAGAGGCCGGGAGAGAAGGGTTGGCACAGCGTGCTGCAGCCTCAGGCCGATCAGGGGCAGCAGCAGGATACGAAGCAGACCCGCTGCAGCAGCTACTTCTAGAGAGAAGCTCCTGCTGCTGCTGTTGCTGCGGCTGCTGCTGCTGCTGCTGCTGCTGCTGCGGTGGCGGCTGCGATATGCTACTGTGACAAACCCCGCCCCCGCCGACGGACTGGCTGGCTGCCGCGGCTGCTGATGCGCCAGATGCTGAACTCCTGTTGTGGCTGGTGAGAGCTGTCCGCTGCAGCTGCTGCCGCGCAGCAGCTGCTGAGGGGCCGAGGAAGAACCCGGCCCTCGCGGCGTTGCGCATCTGGATAGATTGGTGGGTGGCTCGGGCTCGACCTGACTGAAACTGACACAGTAAGTGGCTGAACACCTCCGGCTGAGCTTGCGAAGAAGCAGGAAGGCAACGGCGGATTGTAGAGGAACGGCAACTGCTGATCACAACCACCGCGGAATGGCCCGGGATGTGGAGGGAAGCGGGAGAATTTCAGGCCTGGCGTGCAGTAGCTGCTGCTCCTGCTGCTGCTGCTACTGCTGCTACGGCGGCGGCAGCGGTAGCGGCGGCGGCGTCAGCGTCCCAATCTGGCCTGGTGTGGCTGTCAGCTCGCCCTGGTGCTTACGATCGGCGTAACTCGCGCGCAATACGTCCGATCTTTGGGCTTGAACCGACGCCCTGTTACTGCTAATGATTCTTGCATCACTTGGCGGGTGCCGAAGTGCGGGCGGTTGCGATTGTTTTTGCGAGGGCGAAATAGCCCGCATTCCCCAAGGGCGGAACCTCCAATATCCAAGAGCGGAATTTTATGTCCCCAATATCCAGCGCGTTAAAATATAAAAACGATGTATCCGGCTCCCTCGCCATGCGCGATCAGCGCCATGCGTCGCTGATCGCGCATGGCGAGGAGGGTCATGTGACCGTCCCTCCATCGCGACCCTCGATCCCTCACGAGATCGCGATCCAGCGATGACCTGTTTTTTCGATCTTCTTTTTCGACGCGCAAACCCCCTATTACAATTTAGGGTTTTCTATGTTTTTCGTGGGTGGAGCCCGCGCAAAACATAAAACCCTACATCGTAATAGGGGGTTTGCGCGTCGAAAAAGAAAATCGAAAACAAATGGGTCATCGCTCGATCGCAATTGATCAAAAACGCCCATTTCAAGTTTTTCTTTTCTTTTTCATGGCACAAAAAACCCCTTAGGTTTGCGAGACAAACACCTTCAAACCCAACCCCGAATTACATTCGGGGTTGAGGGTTTTATTTTTTGCACAGGCATCTACTGGGCCCCGCAGCAGCGGGGCCCGGCAGATTCCCTTTCAACGCATGGGGTGTCTTGGACCCCTCACGGAAACCCCACGCAAAATCCTCCCTCGAACAATCACAAACACCTCAAACGTGGGGTTTGTGATTGTTCAAGGGGCGTGATGACGTCGTCAACCCGAAGCTGCATTTCATGCAGTGACGACATGGTGTTCGCGCACTTTTCTTCGGATACGTCGTTTTTTTCTTCGACCGGTGGATGTTTCGGTGTTAAAGTTCAAATCAGTTGGGTATGGGGTTCTTAAAGAGCGATACATTGATATGAGGGATCTATCGGGAAATCGATGGGTATATGGTCAGACCCCCGTTTTTGCGAGCTCTCACTCATATGCGCGAACCCGCCACTCCACGGGTGCATTTGGCGGCGATTATGGAGTCATTAACCATCGATTAGTAACTGTATATCGACGTTCCAAATGGCCTACGTGGTAGGCCTCCATGGATGTTGGAAAATCATTGCGTGAATCAAAAGGCATAATCAAACGAATGCCCAGAATCAAGGCGTAATATTGAATTGCTACTTGAAATCATGCTTCCGCCCAAATGGGATGCCATCTACGGTTGAGGAGCACCCGTCGGACCGAAAGATGTATCCAAATATTTGCGGCCGGAAAACGGCTATCCGAATCGTTGTCTCCCGTCGCAAGTCCCCGTAGGTGGGGTGGATTCCGTCTCGCAAAATCAAGAGGTCAACCGCTAACTTTGCCGAGTACAAACCGCGCGAAGTCTGATAGTCCTAGTCGGATTCTGATAGGTGACCTCGAAGGCGGGAAATCATAGCAGAATCATAAAATATCGATAAATCAAGCGGGTACCGGTTGAAGCCCCAAAATCACTAGTAATAACAGGGCGTCGGTTCTTCGCCTTTGTCATGTTGTGGTCTTGCATCATGGGGGCGAGACGATGGGAAAGGAATGCACGACCGCCTCAACAAGGCACTTCCATACATATGGGGGGGGGGGGGGCTCAAAGCTGCCGGACTCCAGCACAACAGGGATGGCGCGGGCGGTAAGGCTCTTTTTCGGGCTGATGTGGCGTTGCAAAGCTCTCGCGAGGTGATGTGGCAACCGATAAAAAAGAAGCGGCCACCCCAAAGCCACCGTCAACGGCAGATCTGTGGCAGGCAAAGCGTGTTGCAATATGACAGGTGGAAAAAAATAGAAGTAACTTTTGGGCTCTGTCGCAGCAACCGCATTGCATTTTTTTCATGTCAATGCGGCAGAGAGGCGAGTTCTGCGGCAGGAGGATAAAAGTAACTTTGAATTACTGTTTCAATGAAATGAGCAGAGCGATAGAATCATTGTTGTCCGTTTAAGCAGTGGGTTAAAGTTTGAGTTTAAAGGTTCCCGGACGTTCGCGGAAATCTGGCACAAAACGGGCTGACCAGCGTGAGCCAAGGTGACGTGGCATCAGCCCGGTCATCACGGGTTAGTCTTGACTGCCGTAGACGGCAGTGTCTGCGGTAGTCAGGGGTGCGTTTCTTGGAAGTTGTTCACAATAATCTGTGGCAGCGACCGCGCGAAAGTCAGCGGCAAGGTCTGCGACAAAGACAATATCCGCGCCATCCCTGCCGTACCGGAGTCCGACAGCTTTGGACCAGCCCCATAATCCATCAAGACCAAAGAGGCTTCGTAACGGCTGAAACATTTAACACACATTGTCCCAGATCCACGAATTGCAACTGTGGGCCATTGAGAACAAGAACACCTATATTTCCTTGCGGCGGACTTTTAAAAGGAATACAAAACCATAAGCAGACCTTTCTTAATGCACGTTATGCTCCACCTCGCAATACAACTGGAAATCATGAGGTGGGTTCAACCATTACACATGAACACTACCACACATTTGCTCATCAACGGGAAACTATCCCCCCCATCACCCTTCACCCTAGGGTCCGCCAGCGGTGCCCTCTGGCACCCCTCCTCATTATTTTTGCTATGGAATCCATCTCCGCATACATAAAAGGGCACCTTCAAGGTGTCCCATCCGTGTCCTACATAACCGACGCTTTGCAGGATATGCGGGCGGCACAACCCTACTCATCCGCTCAGTTTGAGAACTGAACCAAACCCGACAGCTATTCCGTACAGTCGCCAACCACACGGGCCTCAAAGTCAGACCCACTAAAACAGTCATCCTCTCCAGTGGAAAACACACCCAAATCCCCTCCCGACCGCCTTTCCCAGTTACACAAGGCCCTGTNATCTACCGGTCTATCCAAGTAAATCACAGATTGTGTTTCCTTCCTCCCCCCTCGTCCCCACTATGCCCACGATGTATCGAACCAGAAACAATTGAGCACTGTTCATAAAATGCCGAGAGATCGAACCTATAGTTAAATGAATCAGCATTCTTTTCACCACTTTATTTCCCCAAACCCCACCCACCCTACCAAACAGTTTGATTTGACCTACCACCCCCACAAATAAGAGAAAAATATGGGAAATCACATGAGCCACCATCCTCCACAGGCTCTGGCAAGAGAGATGGGCTCAACCAAAACACAACCCCACCCCAACCATCACGGCGACCCAACCCTAAGAACTCGTACAAAATCTCACCCATGCCACACTACGACTCGCCCAACTCCCTCTCGATAGAAAGAAGAAAAAAAGCACAGCCACTACATGTGCAGTGCACAAGAATGTAGAGAAAACATAAAGGTCCTCATCACATAGAAATTCCATCGCTGGTGGAAGCACAGGCTTATACAAGCCGTGAATATGTTTTGGGGGATGGTTCAATCCCCGGGCTTGTTTTTCTGTCTAGGAGACCCTCCTGCTCCACTTGGTCACAACCAAGGAACAAAAAGAAAGNTGAGAACTGAACCAAACCCGACAGCTATTCCGTACAGTCGCCAACCACACGGGCCTCAAAGTCAGACCCACTAAAACAGTCATCCTCTCCAGTGGAAAACACACCCAAATCCCCTCCCGACCGCCTTTCCCAGTTACACAAGGCCCTGTCCACATTCTAGGAATTCAATTCCACTCAACACCAACTGTCGGGACAACGTGGGACTCGATTATAAGTAGGATCAAAGCAGCCATCCCCATGTGGAATAACTTGCGGAGCCCACTTCGTACAACAATGGTCACAATAAAATCCTACCTAAACCTCAAATTCCTCTACTACTCCTCCACTCTCGCCCCTACATAAGAGCACCTGAATTCCTTAACCAACACCCTCACACAATTTATGTCATCCTTCAAAGCCCTAGCATACCCCACGAGATTTATTCATCTATACACTCGTAAAACCATCATTTTCCCACGAGCAAGCCAAGGCTTAGTGGTAAAGTGGCCTACACACCTCATCCAAGCCCAAGGTGCAAAATGGGTCTACGAATACCTGAAACCCCCACAAGAAAAGTGGAAACAAACAGTACCCACCATCTACCCAAAAAAGGACACTTCTTCCTCTCCCACCCAACTATCCTCAACATCCGCTCCCTCCACCTGAGCACACGTTGGCGACAATACTTCTCCTCCTTCCTCAAAACCAAGCCACTATCCTTCCCCCAAACCTCACCTGGCAACATATCCCCCAGGAATACGTCGCCTACAATAGACATCTTCTCAAAACAGACTCCCAACCTTTTGGCATTCCCTTCGAGAATGTTTTATCCTCACCTCCGAGATCTAAGTAAGACACCTCTACAACCCTGAGCTCCTCCTCTAGAAAGACATGAAACCAACCACATTGAGCCAGAAAAGGGTGCTCGAGGAAGTTCGACAGCACCTCCCCCTCTCTTAGATGGCCATCATCACAAGTCCCCCTCAACTAGCAGATATCTACAAACACACCCCGTACGTCACAATTTCTGCCCTCGCAGGTCTCCCAATAAGCATAATTTAAAAGCTACGCCAACGAGGCCCTAGAATCCGAGGATACCCCCTACAAGTCATTTTGACTACATGTCGTCTCTGTCGTCACACATGGACACAACCCGCCCCTTTTTTGGAGCAGATTGCACACCAATCTACGCCAAAAGGGAGCCTTCCTCGACGAAGCACACCAACCAGACATCCCTAGCTACAGAATAAAAATGGGAACCCATCCCTCGAATACCTTTACAAAACCCTCCTCAGATTCGAAACCCCATTTGCAAAACACAAGCCCAAATGGGATGAGAAATACCCGAATACCACGTTCCAATGGATGTACATCCACGACAGCCTCCTCAGTACCCCCCTCCGTATCTGACTGCAAGACATCATGCTACGCATCATCTACCGGTCTATCCAAGTAAATCACAGATTGTGTTTCCTTCCTCCCCCCTCGTCCCCACTATGCCCACGATGTATCGAACCAGAAACAATTGAGCACTGTTCATAAAATGCCGAGAGATCGAACCTATAGTTAAATGAATCAGCATTCTTTTCACCACTTTATTTCCCCAAACCCCACCCACCCTACCAAACAGTTTGATTTGACCTACCACCCCCACAAATAAGAGAAAAATATGGGAAATCACATGAGCCACCATCCTCCACAGGCTCTGGCAAGAGAGATGGGCTCAACCAAAACACAACCCCACCCCAACCATCANTGTGCAGTGCACAAGAATGTAGAGAAAACATAAAGGTCCTCATCACATAGAAATTCCATCGCTGGTGGAAGCACAGGCTTATACAAGCCGTGAATATGTTTTGGGGGATGGTTCAATCCCCGGGCTTGTTTTTCTGTCTAGGAGACCCTCCTGCTCCACTTGGTCACAACCAAGGAACAAAAAGAAAGGAAAGGAAGGCACCATGAGGAAACGGACCGACAGACTAGGGTGGCGTTCCAAAATAGTCAGTTTATAGTTCAAACAAGACTTTTGAGCGCATAGGCTAAATAGTCTACCGCAAAATCGATAGACTAATTGGTGAGACTATGTTTTCGTCCATGTTTTGGCGCTTTTTGGTATACTGTTGACTAACTATTCAAACAAAACTGTCAACCAATTTAGTTTGAGTTCCGACTTGGAGTTCATGCCCGTTGCACGTGCAAGTTCGTACCGTTGCCCGAATCTGAAGCGCAACAGTGTCTTTGCTCATCATTTCAAATGGGCCAGCCGACGTACCTGTCGCGCGTGTAAAATGCGTGTTCATAGGAGTGGGCACGAAGTTTTGTCCAGCCAATTACACCATGGTTTCTGTAGGATATCATTCAGCAGAACGCCTTGCATTTGTACGTTATGTGAGAGACATTCATTGTCGCATTCTGGAGCTCGTGAGGGACCTCATCAACCTGCTTATCCTATGCATTGTCACCCGACACCACCGATGACACATGCACAATGGTCCTTTTCGTGGTAGCGATTGGTTGGCGGAGCTTCATTCAGGTCATCTGCTGCATCTCTACAACATGGCACGGATTTCATTGTCAATGTGGCATGGCATCATAGAGGAGCTGTCCACACGGACATCTCTATGCGAGACCCAACTACGGATCGACGAGAAGATTCTTATTTTTCTACAACACGCATGCTATGGAATGTCAACCCGCCAGCTGACGGAGCGATTTTAGCGTGGTGATGCCAATATTGATCGTGCTTGGTGAGGGATTGTGGCCACACTGGTTGAGCATGCTTTTGTGGTTATCCGCTTGCCACGGGAGGGTGATCCGCCTTTTGTCGCGTGGCAGGGTCAAAAAGATTATCTGCCATGTTTTTCAACCTACGTCAGTGCCATTGATGGGACTCACGTCCCATGAGTTGTGAACAGAATCCGACACGTTGCATGCATCAACACACTCGCAGGTCACGCAAAGCAACCCAGCCGTCTGTGATCCTGACATACGGTTCACATTCTCCACTGTTGGATGGGAAGGGTCTGTCCACGATATGTGCATGTTTACCGATGCACTTTGACATGGTTTCCGACTACCCACGGGCAAACATGTACTTGTTGATGATGCACCCCCGGAAGGGTATCGCCTCATACCCCCGTATCTAGGCATGAGGCACCATTTGTAGGAGTTTGGAGTAGGCGACCTACGTCTATCCAACATGCAAGAACTGTTCAACCTTTGGCACGCATTTGCAAGATCTTCAATTGAACGGGCCGTCGGCATCTAAAAAGGCCATTTTAATCTTTTTGCAAACCATGCCTAGTTACAACGTGGACGTCCAAAGCCGCATGATTATTGCCTGCATTGTGATGTACAACATAACACAACAACAACAACAGGATGTCTACTTTCCTGCATGGTGTCAATGTAGCAGAGAAGTCAACACCAATCCTTTTCCTATCTGTGTTTGGCCAATTGGACGACAACATGGCGACACTGTCATTAGATGCATTAGGCATGGAATTGCATATGCCATGTGGAATTCTTATTGTGAGAGGAATGATGCATTAGAACTCAATACTTTAATAAATTAATACAAAATCAATTACATGATGAAATGACACCTAACCTTCATCAAGATCCTTGTGGGCACTGAGATCTACTTCGGTGACATCCATGGCTGTTACCTCGTCGCCTCCACCTTTCTCCCACTCCTCCATCCCATCGTCCTCGTCCTTTCCCTCCTCCTCCTCATCCTCCTCTTCCCCGTGTTCATCCTCATCATCCTCTACCTGGTCCGTAACATGCCGAGGCATGCGTCCAAGCAGCAAATTAAGGACACGTACACGGACCCCACCCTTGGACCACACATACATGGTGCACGTCTTGTTGTCTTTCAGCAGGAAATCAAGCAGCTCCATCCTTTCTTCATCAGTAATAGCCTTATCAGTCGACGCATCCTGAACAGCCATGGCCCATGGTGTCTTGGGTCTATCGTCACGCACGATGCATTCCAGACAACCAGCCGACTTCACGATCTCAGTGACTTTATCCACTTGACAACAAAAATCTCTACAACAAACGACACCATCTTCAGCATGCTACGCCTTAGCCTTTTCCTTTTTGTTGACCTCACAAGCTTCCAGTGTACTAAAGATATTAGCACCCACGGCTTTGTCATGGACCCATAACTTTGTCGCCAATCAAATCCACGGCATGCTCTTCCCTTGAAGTTTCGCTGCCGCAGGTTTTGTGTGCTTCAATGCATCCCATGTGTTTGCACCAATATTGATGGTCCAACATATGCGGTCAATACTATTTATGCTCTTACTGACTATGTCGCACACGAGACACAACGGTTATAGGAGGACGTTGCACAAGTCCTGGATCTGATCCGTCGATGGTTTTGTATGCCAAGGTATCTTGACAGCTTCGAGCCAAGCACTCCGTGCATATGGGTTTGCCATCCAAGCTGTTCACGAAACTCGGTCGAATGCTCCACAGCCACCGTCAGACGTGCGACGTTTTTCTCGGTCGTCCACCAATTCTTACCGAGCTCGCCACAAGAGTCGGCAGTAGCGTTCGAGTACGACGAGCCCAGTGATGTAGGAACGTTGACGCTCGGCGCTTGACTTCCTGTATCTGCCTGATCACCGATTGTAACGTTAGGAACCTCCTTAACGACGACAGATGATATGTCCAGGTGGTCCTCCCAAAGCGATGGAGCAGGCACATGGTTCCTTGAGTAGTTGTTGCTTGGTTGCTTCAAACCAGAGGGGTTCAGTTGAAGTCGTCATTTGCCAAGATGGGCGGTGCAGGCACATACGGGCCAAGCGGAGCTCACTATCGCATGCCTTCATTTGGCTCATGTTGGAGCATGCGGAGACATTGCATGCGAACATCAGAAGAAACGTAGCGCGTATCACCGGTTCAGGGACTTGACTTGGCAACAGTTGGAGCACGAGGGTATGTGGTGCTCGAGGATGTTGAGGGACGGCGAAAAGAGGCCACGGTGGTTCGTCGGAATGGCAAGTGACAAGTGAATCTGTCGCAGGTGTGCTATGTACCTTGCAAGCACGCCGACAAGAGGCAGCGCCTTGAGAAACACACCAAGCCACATGACGCTGCACATGTAAAGTTCGGATGTTCAAATTTCAAACTGGCAAACCAATGACAGCTTCATGCATGAAGATTAAGCAATCGGTATCGTTGTTTTTGGATGCTCGGTTATTACGGGTTTTAACATTAAAATTTCAACTACTTAGTCTAATTATGAGCATTTCGGTGCATTTAGTTGATTAGTTTGGACTAATTAGTCGATTCTTCAAACTGCCCCCTTGATAGAATAATTAGTCTACATGACAAAGGAGGGGGGGGAAGTCGCGACGTCGTGAACACGTCGCATAGCTGCCGGCCGTCTTTTGAGACTGCTAGCCACGTTTTCAAGTTCTCGCGACTCCCACTCCCACGCAGCCTTGATAGACTAAAACCTATTTAGTCTGTTTTAGAGCCCCGCGTAGATACCCACCATGTCCAGATTTTAAGCTTGCGTGCCCGCACCAACTAAACTAGGCACCGCATGCCCAGTATGGACCAAATCAAATTTGCTATATTCATAGGACAATAAAATGAAATGGTGTATCCACAAAGAAATCTATGTTGTTGCTGCATGAAATGCATCGTCGGAAGGCTATACGGGCCTTAAAAAAAACCAACAACATGTGGATATGCCGTTTCTTTTTTCAAACAATGGGTACGTTGTGTCAAATTTTGAGGGTAACTCTGTACACGTTAAAATGATGGTCGGCATTTATGGAGAGTGTGATGCCATCTTTACAAATATATTTCCGTAGTAGGTTGTCGGAGTGGAGGCGTACATTGCTAACGGAAATATATTATGTAATAAAGTGGGACGGAGTTGTTATATGTCCATTGTTTCGGTCGATAGATCCCTGGTGCCCATAGTCAAAATCGAACCGACGGCGGTGTCCAAAGTCGAAACTGTCTTGCATGGGTTGTCCATAGTCGGAATCAAAATGACAGCGTTGCCCATAGTTGAAAATGTTATGAAATTTGTGCCCCCGGTTAGTGTCACTCATGGGCACGCATGACATATGTTTCAAGGTTTAAACATATTTGTCTTAGTTTTCAGCGACCACGCGGAAACGACCGTCGTCGGCGGCCGTACGCGTAATATGGAAAGAATTTAGGGTGGCTCGTTGCGTCTCCGATGCCTTCACGACGGGGGTCTTACATACGATAATGCAATGCTTCGGCTCATAGAAACGCGTTGCATATCATACAGCCGATTGCGTCATCTCAGTCCGTTGTTTGAAGGATCGTTGAAGTTTAACAAATTGCATATTCGTCCTCCTGAAACGAGTCTGTGTGTTCCAGCGCATTTCTATCTCATATTGACAGCCTGTCAAGTGTCACATCCTTTCGGGTTCTCAGGTCGTAATGTACCTCCCATCATGCACAACTACCATGTGCTTCCCTCAGCTGCAGTCGTACCTATCGCCGGAAAATATTTCTTTATTCACATCGAGAGTTGCGGCTCGTGGGGGGGGTCTCGCCTTGCAGTGCATTGTGGTGCATCGAAGCGTCGATGATGTTGCTCGTGCCCACGGCGGCCTCGTTGATGGTGCATGCGAGACGATCGAGGGTATCCAAGTTATTTAGAGCCATGTTTTATGAACAAGATGCCCATGGTGTCTCCCGATGGCGGGGACCACGCACCAGAGAGGTGATGGAGGTCTCACATCATCCTGGCTCCCACCGGACGACAGCGACCACGACATGACATATGATCCGTCCTTGACACGCCATATACCCACCGCCGAGAACGACGACGCACCAGCCCCTGCACTCGACGGGGCCCCACACCCTGAAGCTGGGGGTGCCCTCAAGATGTCCCGTGTCGGCGGGCGAGTGCTCCCGACCAAGGGCCTGCCCGTCGGCTCTGACGATGAGGCAAAGGCAGCCGATGCCAAGGCAAAGGCTGCCGACGCCCGCATCTTGGACCCCACCCCACGTGCTACCCCAAAGAAGCAGAAGGCTGCGGTGCGCTTCCCCGGTGGCTCAACATACGAGAACATGGCCGCAGGCAAAGCCGCAGTGGAAGAGTATGCGGTTCACAACCGCATGGCACTGAGGTGGTTGAAAAGCAACCATACTCGCTTTGTGGTGCGGTGCAATCAGTATGAGACGAAGAAGTGCCCGTGGATTGTTCATGCCGGGTACAGTAAGAAGTCCGGAGTAATAAACATCACGTCGTTTGTGGCCACCTTTGTAATCCCCTGCCTCAGCCGGGGTAACCCCGTGCGCTCCATGAGGTGGATTGCGCGGCAGATTGAGAGCACCATCGTGAAGGACCCGTCTGTGAAGCCCAAGGCGGTACAATCGGTCGTGAAAGAAGTGGCCAACACAAAGATCCCCTATACCACCCTTTACCGTGCGAAGAAAGTGTGTTTGGAGAAGATGTACGGCAAGAATTTGGACTCGTGGAGCATGTTCCCAGGTTACGTGGAGGAGGTACGTTATCCCGCATTGGTTTAGTCTGCTCCATTTTGAACGCTACGGCTATGTGATAGTTTTGGGACTGAACATGTGGAATACGTTATTTCATGCAGGTGCTGAGGGTTGACGCGCTCGCCATCGCCAAAGTAGAGAAAGACCATGTCACGTGTGCCTTTGACCGAATGTTCATCGTACCCGATACTTGCAGGAGAGGTTTTGAGTACACCAGGCGGGTCCTTGACATGGATGGCATACATCTAAAAAACAGGCACAAGCAGGTACTCCTCATCATGCAATTCTTTGACACAAATGATAACGCCATGCCCGCTGCTTATGCCTTGGAGTCCGGGGAAGATGAGCGCAACTAGAGCTGGTTCTGTGAGTTGGTGGCAGCAGCATACCCCACGGCCACACAACATGGAACAACGGTCATTTCTGATCGCGAGAAAGGACTGGCCAACGCTGTCAAATCCAAGTTGCCCGGGGCGACCCACAGGTACTGCACGTGGCACCTTATGTGCAACGTGTAATCTAAGTGCCAGGGCAGGTTGGGCGCTCTTTTTTGGAACCTGGCGCACGTGACAACGCAGGTGGACTGGGACGCATGCATGGCAGAGATGCGGTGCATAGTGCCAAGGGCAGTGGATTACCTGCTGGGCCGGAATGGAGAGCCGAGCATCCCGAAGGAGCGTTGGAGCAGGCTGTTCTGTCCGGTTTTTCACGGTGGGCATACCACCAGCAACGCCATGGAGTCTCTCAATGGCAAGCCGGTGGAGCTGAGGAAGATGTATCCGTATTTCTGTTTCGTGAACCTACACGTGTTTGTGCAGTGAATCTGGCACATTCGGCGGAGGATGGAACACGACGCCGAGGGAAGCGTTGCCCCTGCGCTCGACCTCAAGGTGAAGAATGACTGCAACCGCAGTAGGGAGTTTTCACTGGACCTGGATGGCGACGAGACGGGACCATGGCATAGCGGCACAACACTACGTCGTAACGACACTCCATGCGACGTTAACTTCACCACTAAAGAGTGCTCGTGTGGGTGCTGGCGGGAGTATGGGGTGCCGTACCCGCATGCGTACTGCCTCCTGCTGGAGAACACGCTGAACCCCGTAGCATACGTCGATTTTGGCTACCTCAACCTGGACTACAAGAGAACGTACAACGCCCCATTCTCATTGCCAAAGGTGCGGTGGGTGAAGTCGTCAGAGCCTAAGTGGAAGCAGCCAGACCAGTCACGGGCGTGGACGGCCAGCCACTGTGCGCTTGGACAGGTACACAAAGCTCAAGAAACGGTGCATTTGTTCCCACTGTCGAAAGCAGGGTCATTTCCGGCGGGCATGCCCTAACATAGAGGCCCCAACCCCCGAGCAGATAGCGGCCGCACGCGTTGCTGAGCTAGACGCTGAGCGTCGCATGCGGGCCTCCTACAGGACAAACATGGACGCCATGGGATACTCAGGGGATGAGGCGGATGATACACCCCCTGCCAAAGAGGAGGCAGAGTCGGAGGTGGAGGAGGAGGAGGAGGAGGATGAGGAGGGGGAGGACGAGGAGGGGGGAGAGGGGGAAGAGGAAGAGGGCGAGGGGGTCGAAGGGGGGCAGGCGGGGGCAGAGGAGGAGGAGGAGGAGGGGGGGAGGGGGGACAGGAGGTCGTCGACCCTGTCTCAGTGTCCAGTAACGAGGAAGGGGTTGACCACCATGATGCCGACGATCGTGAGGAGGCATGGATGGCATTCCATGCCGATGTGGACAGCATCAACCGCTCCTTCGGCCTTTGGTGAGTCAGGGTTAGCTAGTTGGAAATCCCATTGTATTACTGCAACTCTGCTTTGAAATTCTTGCAGGTTTTCTAACACTGTTTTCCTTCCATGTGTGTGTTTGCAAATATCACCGAAATGCAGTGTGTGAAGAGGAGGTGCATGCCAGATCACATGTGGCCCCGGATTGCACCCCTGCAGTAGATTAGCTTTCAGTTGTGGTGTACTTGGGTTAGTAGTTTTGTTCAAGTCCTCGTGACAAACAGCTGTAAAGCCCTGTGTCTGAGCTCGTGCTCCTCTGCCCCTCCCTCCCCATATTCAATGAAGTCCACATTCCTTTTGTGCGAAAAGAATCGACTACCAGTAACCACAGATGGGACGGTAGCTTTGTTGGACAATGGTTCTGTTGTAGTCCACCTTATGGCAGTAAGGTTCACATTTTAGTGCACAACGGTTTCCACACTTTTTTCCCAATATATGTACCTAAAGCAGTAACCAAGTGTAGATATAGACTGTTCACACGTTCATTTCATGCTCTTTCTGTCAATTGTTTCAAGAAACCAGAAACATGAGTACATGTGACCAAGCAGACTTGACCATCATCTTCCTCATGGGAGTCGGTGCGGCATTGGTGTGTCAAACACTGTATTCCTATTTGTGGCCACCAACAAGAACAAGATATGTAGGCATGTGCCATTGTACAGTGACACACAACAACGCATCTGAAATGGATGCCTACGCGAGTGAAGCAGAGGCAGAAGAAAGGCATGGGGAAGATGTCTTCTACGAGGGAGGAGACAAAGAAGACGAGGATATGGACTCTTTTGACACTGATGAAGACATATTCTTTGATGCAATGGGATGTCAAGGACGAGAGGGATGTGGATGCGATGTGTGCCACTGGCTTTGGCTGTGTAGTGTACTGGATCCAAAGTGGTTAGATCCATAGTGGATTGGGTAGTACTTCCTCAAATAGTACTTGCATGCCCACAATTGTCAGTGAAATCATTCAACAATGCCCATTCTTAGACCATGAACATTACTTCCATGTCCAGACTATGCACATGAATTAGACTGTGATGCCCATGGTTGTGAAAGAAGTAATACTAAACTGCCCATAGTTGTCACTGACATATTACTTTTCTGCCCCGTAATGTCACGAACATAAACACAACATGCCCATATTTGTCAGATAATTAATTCCCGGATACCCAGAGATGTGCAAAGGATAAATGTCGGGTGCCCATTGTAGTCCTCAAATAAGAAAGGCATACCCAAAAATGTCAATGGAAAAAACCTCTGATGCCCATCCTCTTCGTTGAAATCGTACTCGGATACCCAGTAATGTCAATGCAATAAATCTCAGATGCCCATACTTGTCACAGAAACAATACTCGCACACCCAGGATTGTCAATGCAATAAAACTAGGATACCCACACTTTCATCGTCGAATTCCCACTATGGACTCGTTGGCCCGGTCCATGTCCACGGCTCCCATGGCTCGGGACAGTTGGGCGACCTGCTACTCCGCATGGGTACTCCCAAGTTCCAAGCCATGTGCTCCGGAGTCACAGGAGCTCGGGCCCATGATGGTTCTTCATGTCCCAACTCTCGGTTGCGTGCTACATTACGGCCCCACCGCTCCTTCAATGCGGCCCATGCCCGATGTGCCGCCACAGGGTCCACTACGGGAGTACCCCATCCCTTATGTGCCGGGCCATTTGGACGGATGTCGTTGTCCATGTCCAGCGAACGTGTTGATCAAAGTTCGACAGTAGGAGTAAACTTAGCGCAATGTACTATCGGGGAAGCACCTTCAATACACACTATAGTACCGGTTCATCGTGCGAACCAGTAGAACAAGCGGTTCACTTCATGTACCTGTTTGCGTGACCCCGAGTGGACATCGGCACATGCCGCCTACATCGGGTGAAGGTGCACACGACGTCGGCAAATTCCACCGTGGACAATATGTCATTGCCGGTGGCCGCGTCCATTCGGCGAGCAGTCATTGGCGAAAACAATATCCTCTTCTGAGCGACACGCTCATGTCGGCTTCAATGCGACGATATTGGTCCACATGCATGGCTCAAGCTTGTACGTATTTCCCGTCGCCGAACGGTAAACAACAAAATAAAGCAGAGGCTGCCAAGCCAGGCTGGCAACATGCGAGGTTTGTTTACGACATGCAAGACCAACAAGACTGAAACTTTGAGCAAATAGTGGGTACAGTTGACGTAAATTTTGCTTTTGCCTTGCACAATGAAAACCATGGGCACCGATTTCATTACGATTCCGACTATGGACACCGCATGCGTCTCGGTTTTGACTTTGGACACCGCAGTCGGCTCGCTTTCGACTTTGGACACCGCGGATCTATCAACCGGAACCATGGACTCCGGGGTTTTTATGCCCAATAAACTATGCAAGAACAAATAGGTACGTGTTTTCAAAGTCTTGTTACGGGGGGTAGTTTCATGTCCTACATTGGTCCTCGTTATTCGGGATATGCACCACCTCGCCTCCTTCGACGTCGAATGCACGAGGTAGAACAGGTCCCGGCGCCTCCAGCAGGCGTATGCGTGTCCTCTTTGGCGTATGCAAAATGTTCAATCAACGTAACGATGTGTGACATTCACAACCACACATTCTTCGGTTTAGGTGCAATGTATGTCATGCAGAAGTTGGCATGCTTGTGTCCCCCCCCCCTTCTGTTTTGTCGGAGGCAACGAGTTTGGCCTAGAACTGCCCGTCATGGTACCCCCCGAGTTGCTCCGGTACCTTGCACTACATCGACACGTTGCCGAGGAGAATGGTCGAGGACTTCCTACACTTAGGTGAGCTTCCAAGTGGGTATCCCCTGTTTTAAATAGTCAGGTTTCTCATTTTCTACCCATTCCAGACACTATGGCTGCACAGTTGGTTCGCATCTTGTAAGCAGGGACGTGGGCAGTCTCATGACCGCACTCTCGGGTTTCCATTCCATTGTTATCACGCCCTTGTCTGGATGAGCCAGGTGTTTCTCCCCCACTCTCCGTCGCCTGATTTTTTATGGGAAGTTGGACACCGAAGTCGTCAACATCCTCACGTTGCCACAAAAGCATGCCGTCCCTAAGCTGCGACGAGGCTCTAGGGACAAACCACTACAAGTTAAAGGGCTCTGTGTTAGCTTGTCTTGCTTGCTGTAGTGTGCAACCCGTTTGTGATGGTTGTTCTGTCACTCTTAGCTTGGTATGTTCCCCTGTGTTGTGTGTACAGTGTCATCTAACGATGAGCTGGACAAGAAAGCACCAAAACGCATGAAGGTCGATGGCGCCGTCCCGGGGGGGGGGGGGGGGGGGGGTGGATTTCAAGGACATGGCTGAGTTTCTTCAGGTCATGGATGACTACCTCATCAAGAACCTCATGACCGTGCGTTGGCTGCATAGTGAGCCAATGAGGTTCACCGCCTGTTGTTCCCTGTTGTTCAAGGACAAGGACTGCCCTTGGTTTTGCGCGTCCATGTGTGTACCAAAAGTGGGTTGGTGAAGGTATCCAATTAGAAGGACGGCCATCATTGTGGTGTTGGAAGCGGCCATGGATATCTGGAAAAGAGTGTGAAGTGGGTGTCTTGGCACATCGCCGCCACCTTGCAGAAGAACCCTTGTGAGGATGTAACCAGTCTCGAGGCGGTGGTTAAGAAGGCGATCGGCAAGGACGTGAATCAGGGCACCATGTACTGCGCAAAGGTAGCGGCACGAGAGAAACTTCTTGGGTATTGGACCATGTCATGGTCTCTGTTCTCAGCGTATATGCAAGAGGTATACATTATACAGTTGTCCCTACTCTTTTTCTTTCTGTCTTTCATTTTGAAAACGCCTGTCACCATGTGGTTTTTGGTTTCTTATAGCTCATGAGACTAGACCGCAACTCGCACGCTATCGCTAAGGTGACAGAGGAAAATGCTTTCCACCGGACGTTTGTGGCCCCTTGCGCGATTGTACTCAGTTTTCAGCACTCTTGTCGCATCATGACAATGGATATGACATTTGTGAAGAACGGGCACAAACGGACGTTGCTGCTGATGCAATACTTTGACACCAATGATCACGCTATGCCTATGGCATGGGCGCTGGTGCCCACATGAAACAAGGAGCACTAGACTTGATTTTTTGTCCACCTTGCCATCGCCTACCTTGCTGCATTAGACCAGGGTACTGCAGTCATTAGGGATCGCGAGAAAGGCCTCATGAACGCAATGGACAGCAAGCTGCCGGGTGCCACGCACACTTACCGTGCGCGGCACCTTCGACATAACGGCCAGCAATGGTACGGCAAATGTGCAACATTTTGGTGCTAGCATCTGGCCCACGCGTTCACCTACGGGGAGTTTCATCAGTGCGAGGAAATCATGATGCAGTAGTAGTCGCGCTATAAAGTGTACTTTTTTGGCAGTGATCGAGTGGACAGCATCCTGCTAGAGTGGTGGACACGTGTCTACTGCCCCATTGGACGCACTGGGCACACAACATCAAATGCCTTTGGGTCTCTGAGTTCTCGCATCATTCAGGTGTGGATGTTTTACCCCTTCTAATGCTTTGTCTCAATCTTCGTGTCGGTGCAGCGCATGATGGATGAACACAGGAAAGAGGCAAGAGCGTGCAAGGGCGACCTGGTCCCAAATCCACAGACCCGATTGCTGAACACATCCATGTTGTGCAATAGGTACGATGTCATGGAGGAGGTGCCCCTTATGGCCACGGTCCATGGGGCATCCAATTTTGTTCGACGCATGGATATCTCCCAACGGTCGTGTACATGCGGGTCATAGAAAGAGTTTGGCACCCTTGTGTGCACGCCTGCGCAATGTTGCTCTTTGGGGGGCAGTCGCCAGAGCCAGTGTGTGATGTTGGCCTGAAAAGGATGGTGTTCCGGTGCGCCCACAACAACCCGATGCCGGGTGTAGACCCAACCATGCCAACTCTGCTGGAGGGGGTTGTCCGGACGCAGCCGGGTCCACAACGTGGGCGTGGAAGGTCAGAGAGCAAGCGGTTGGACCGCAACAAACGTTGGAAAGCGAAGAACATCTGCCAACAGTGTGGCAGGAGGGGCCACACTATGTCCACGTGCACCAACCTAGCGGTAGTAGCACTAGTAGCAGCGGCAGGAGAAGCTACATTGCGAAAGCGGTTGGAGAGAGCAGAAGCAATAGTGCACACGGAGGCATATGTCGGGCGCTGACCCACAAGTAGCACCCAAGCAGACACAGAGGTAGTAGAGGCTATAGGAGGAGTTGCATGAGTAGCATTAGTAGGTTCCACAAGCAGTACAAGTGAAGTAGACATGAATGCTGCTTGTTTGCAGTAGGAGACAATCAATGTCTCCGACGATGGCGACCACGAGTATGACCCAAAACAGTTTCTAACATATGACAGTGAAGAGGAGGATGTTCATGACCCAAAACGCTTCATCCTAGGTGAGGACTCTGAGCTATAGGACCCCGAACCCTACCGGTGGATCACTGAAGAGGACGACATGAGGCGTAGATGAGAGTCCCTTGACTACATCCACCAACGGTGGGCCACAGAGGGCATGCCACATGACGGTTGAGATGATGTCCCAGAGGACTACTATGAGAAGGAGGAGAAAGAGGGGATCTGAATGGTACATTTTGTGCTTGTCTTCCTCCGTGTTCTACACTCCAATCTTCTGTGATGCATTTTCTAACAGTCCTCCATGTCATCTGCCCATGGTGTGTACGGCAAGGGAGTGGAGATTCACAAGGCCTTGTATCAGTTTTACCCCTTGACCATGTCAAGAAAGAAGGCACTAAGTAGAGAGGGTGGGCCAGATATCAGGTGGCCAATTTCATTAAGAACCTTGGTGAAGGGAGACCATTTGGCATTCTATGTGTTTCTTGTGGTGTTTCTCGTGTTTTTGTGATATCATTCAAGAATTGGATATTGAATCTTAATTCCCCTTGAAAAAATATGTTGTATATTCATCTCGCAGCGTAAAGTGCACCTCCTGAACATTTTGCTCATTCTCTTGTACCAAGATCAACAGTGCACCAAGTCAACGTTTGCCATGGACTGCCCATCAGACTCCGAGCTCTTGTTTGTGACTGGTTTCATACTTGGCGTCAATTCAACATACTTGGTTTCAGAGATATGGGCTGGCAAAAAGCCAAAACACATCATTAAGATGTGCATGTGCCCGTGCCACAAAGACCAGGTGATGGGAGACACCGTTGAAGAAGTTGTAGATTCAACGGGGGAAGTCATTGACCCCATCAGTTAGATATTCTACGATGCAATTGAGGAAGTCATGGATGACGCATGCTTTGCACATGTGTATGGCATTCCTATACCAGGATGTCATGTAGGCCAACTCTGCCCTGCTTGTGAGGTGATGGCGTGGATCACCCTCCTTTCAAGGCTGGTTAATGAGTTGATTATCGGGGCCGTACATGCTGGTGAAGGTTTGATCTACATTAAAACTGACCGTCAAGACATACTAAGGCTTCTCTATGTTTTTGTTACCATGCTCACTATATCTATATTCTATACTTGGTGTTTTCCATGGTATGGTGTTAAATAGTGGACTCCACATGAATAAAAATCATGACTGAATAACACAGGTATCATTGGGTATCATGTGCGATGGTAGACTTGTTTCTTTAACTCCTTCACGCATGTGTTACAATGTGTATGGTGTTCTTCAACCATGATTTTGTCACAGTATGTTGTTATGACTACATGGTCAATGAAACATCACATGGCTGAAAGGGAATAACACATTGTATAGTTGGTACTCCATGAATAAAAGTAAAAAATATTCAACAGAGACGCCATGGAGTTACATGTTCTATATTAGGTGTTGTCTATGGTATGGTTTTACACAGTGGGCTCCACATGAATAAAAATCATGACTTATTAGCACAGTACCCATAGGGTATGAGGAGTGATGGTACACTTATTTCTTTGAATCATGACTTATTAGCACTGTGCCCATAGGGTGTGAGGGGCGATGGTACACTTATTTCTTTAATTCCTTTATGCATGTGGTACGATGTATGTGGTGGTTCTTCCACCATGATGTTGTCACGGGTGGTTCTTTATAGTGCGTAGTGAATCAAACATGACATGGTTTAATGGAAAAAATACAGTGTAAAGTGGGTACTCCACGAAAAAGAATCGACAAATTTCAACAAAGACACCATCGGGTTACATACGCAACATGGTGATGTGATGCATCTGCACCCACAAGTTCCAATCACTCTTGGCATATGTAGGAAGACTATTTGGAGCTTGCATGCGCATCATCCAACACATGGCGTGTGGACTGGGTGGTGAACAATCATAGATGGCATCCCGCTTAGCCTTCACTTGGCACAAGGCAGCTTCGGCCTTGTCGCATGTTACTTTGGGCATAGAGGATATTTCCACATCCCATGGACTGTGTCGAGCGTGCGGGATGTCTCCCCAGCCATCCATTGGAGGTAGTGGGCGGTCTGCGTACATCGGGTCCGTTACTCGTGGATAGGGCTTGTCCTACTATGCTTGTAGCTCCAACAATCGCGAACTCAAAAGTAAGGTGCGAACCGGGTGGTTGTATGACGTTCAACCACCGTCGCTTCACACGCATATCAAAGCAAAGCCACACAACATTATGACCGTGGCAATGGCCTCTGGACTATGCAATGGAGCATTTGTCAACCGTCTAGCTAGTAACCAATCATGTTGCTCAGCGGTGTTGTCGCCATCGATTGTACTCCAAGTAATCGAACTGAAAGGTAAGATTTTTTTGGCGAGTACGACAGAATGTCATGTACACATCATCGGCAACGAGTAGTAGGGCCTTGTTCGTGTAATGTAAATTGTTCACCAATGTTTAATGTGGGTATGTGGTGGTTAAAATTACATGACATGGTAGGCCGTGTGAAATTCGTCAAACTCGGATATAGCATCTTTCTTATGGCGGACACTACATACGCGATTATAAAATGAAAGTGGTCTGGGTATCCGATACCTTTTTCAGCACGTGCGGACATGACACCTTAAGATTCGGGGTTTGCGCATTAAAAATAAAAATGAAAACAAAAGGTTCAACGCTATATCACGATCTCGCGAGGGAGTGACGGTCGCGGTCCAGCGATGGTCACATGACCATTTTCACCATGCTCAATCGGCAAAGCATGTCACTAATCGAGCATGGTGAATGAGGGTCGGATACCTCATTCCTCCTTTAAGAGATGGGCATGCCATGCCAAAATTTGGACGCATGGGTATGCCAGCTTAATAGTGAGCGCGGTCTAGGTATCCGAGCTATTTGGCCCAGAGGGAAACACATGGAGGCCTAGGCCTGCCCGAGTTATGGCCATCGCATTTATTGTAACAAATGTTGAGAAAACTAGTATAAAATCATGAGTTTAAATCCAATGGTGACATTCCATTCTATGTTCAAAGTACTTTTGAAACTTATGGATGACCGAAGGGATTACATATTCTCGTCAACTCTCCTCAGTCTTGGTGAGGGTTGTTAGATACCCGTCCTTTAAGGGAGGCTTCTGACTTCCTTCCTCGTTGTATCCGCCAGCCATCGAGTCGTGTTTTCTATGCACTAATCATTTTCAAATGAGTGTCCCAGGGCCTAAGATCACAGATACATGAAGGCTACACACATCATGTGTTACGTTTGAATGACTACACTCGTTATCAAGAGTGAATATTCATGTGCAACCACACAAGCTATGATGATCACAACTACTCATCCTGCAAGTGAGGGAACGCTCGGCATAGCTCTTATCTCAAAAAGTGTCCCCTTCTCACCACTGTCGTGTTTGCAATGCCTAAGTGGGCGTACAAGAAATAAAGGAGGCTGGATGATCATCAAACTTTTCTAAATGGGTGATTT
Source organism: Penium margaritaceum (assembly GCA_023375785.1). NCBI lineage: Eukaryota > Viridiplantae > Streptophyta > Zygnematophyceae > Desmidiales > Peniaceae > Penium > Penium margaritaceum. Next base: position 223,318 of record SZWC01000632.1, on the reverse strand, counting down.
AGAGTGACCTTCTGCAATGTGTGTTGTGTCATTGTACACTCATCCACAAACTCACCATGCCAATGTTCGTCCCTATCCAATACATCTGCATTTGGATGACAACATCTTTGGAATGGACAAGACATGTTGAGATACTGATAGAAATGATTCAATGTTATTATTACTGTCATCTCTAACTATAGGTTGGTGTCATTAAAGTACCAAGTAGTTTGCGCGAGTGGGCTTTCCAATATGCAATAACCAAAGAACTACTGATTTGAGGGTCTTGGCGAATACCAAGTATACCAAGAATATTTTGTTGTTGACTTCCGTGTATACTAAGCTGGTTTATGTGGCACCATCTGTGCTCACAAGGTATGAATCTGATACAAACCTTTACTACACCCGTATGTGAAACAACTCATTGTTTAAATAACCATTACTAGGAAACAACTAATTTGTCTCTTCTCCACTCTCCAAAACTGCACATCCCATGAGTGCTTGGGTGAATAATTCGGTTAACTACCAACAAGATTGTCTTAATCCATAATGAAAAAAGTTTTCAACTCCTTGGTCCTTGTTCGTGACTGGTGTTACTGTTTGTGCCACAAGTAGATGAGTGGGTCATGCACGTTGTGAAGGAAGAATACAGTTGAGATAAGATGAGAGCATTGGGTCTATTCCTCGCGTTCAGGTTATTCTAGCAATAGGATGGGACAATAGATTTGTGAGCAACAACTTCATTCATTGTACCAAAAGTCCTGTAAGGCTCCAAAAGATGTTGTCACAGTTAAGGATAATTCTTTCTAGTGGGTCATTGACATGGTATGAACATGAACAAAAGTGAATAGATTTTGTATCCATGAGTTAAAACATATGCCTAGCATATCCGGACGCTTAAAGAATGATGTATCTAGCAAAATTTCCACTACAAATCCACTACATGCGTCATTGATTGGACATGACAGGGAGGTTCATGTGACACCTCGCCATTTAAAGAATCATGGTAGAACAATGATGCCTTTCATTTCATTTGCTACACACTAAACCCCATTTGGGGATTTGGGTTTTTTTTGTTTGAGTGGACGGAAATCACATTAACGTAAAACCCTACATCTCAGGGCAGGGATTCTGATGTAAAAGGAAGAAAGAAAGAAGTTCGTCGCTGGATGGCAATCGGGCAAAAGCACACTTTCGCTGGTGTATACATGCAAACTTGTTCTTTACCTACAAGCCCTATTCAGATCCTACCCTAGATTACATTAAGGGTTACATGATGTTATGTTTGCGCATCCACCTGCTCAACCCCATATTCAAATTGAACCAGCTAGGCCCCATGCTACCGGGGTCCAACTGGTTTGCTTTGAGCTCACGGGAAATATTGGACCTACACATGACCTGGTAGGTTTGCAAAGTTCACACGATGTACCCATCGTGGATATTTGATGCTAATGATTTTATACCACATAGGAGAAGACCCGTCATACGCTCACAAAGACACAATGGCAAAAGAGGTAGCCAGCTAATAAGAATTTTATTGAGACGGAACCCAAGTCACCGAGCGCATCCTTTGCAGATCGGCAAACATCAAGTTGTGAGGATGGGACTTCAAGGCTGATTATTTTGGCCCATTCTTTGTTAGGGAGATGTTGAGAATTACCATTGCACATGTTTCTTGCATGACAACATGGGCATTCGCGTGATCTTATAAGTCAATTGACTCGTGGTTAATAGATATAGATACCACTGGTATTGCAGCTCAAAGTGCATGCGGATACAGTGAAAGAAATCAAATGAATCATTGGAAAACAAAAGGAAAATGTCACAAAGATTGTCTTCAAGTGGCGGGCTACAATTCATCACGCAACTGCTGGAAGAC
>SZWC01000632.1:203960-216460 GCA_023375785.1 Penium margaritaceum | reverse complement strand
CACGAGAGACAAAATCACACAGACATGTTAGTTGTGTGGAACACAAGAGCGCACCCACTATGCATGTATTATATATTCATATGGTATAACAGGGCACTTGCCACATGCACTAGCCCACCGCACCAGGCCTCTTAGGGAGAATTTCATTCAATCATCGTCAGTGACAATAATGTACTCTTTTTTGTACTGCTATTGCATGACTAGTGTGTTTAATGGTGAGTGCTACTGCCTTGGAGAGGGTCACACTAAAGGCACAAATTAGAAATCCAGTGCATAAAAAGGCTTGGATTAATCAGACCTCGTGTATTGAGCAAAAAATGTTTCAAATCTGTGTTAATACTATCTTTGTTTGTTAGACGCTTTACTGTGTGTGGCTTTTGAGAACGAGTACTCAGTCTTTAAAAATAACATAATGTTTATTACTGGTGAAACAAATATTTTTTGTATTTATATGAAGACGAGTTATAAGAGTAAGTTATATTAGAACTTCAATGAAGTTCCTCTGAACCTTCCTTGAGTATATGACTTTGAGAAACATTGAAAAAAGAGTGTATATTGTAGGATTGATTTCATACATGGAAATGCCCTCAACCGAATTACACAAGAACATGGAGATCTTGCTATGGATCATGAATGTAAGGACAGTGATGCCAACACATAATGTTTTGGTACTTGTGTATGTAAAGGGCGTAACACTCCTCCTTTTTGTCGCAACATCTTGGTGCGTTTGCAGACATACCGTACCAACACGCACATTTATCTATAGTAAAGATTTCTGGTCATCCCATGTGGCCCCTAAGAAACTACAAGGAGAATGGGGGAGTCATTCACGTAATTCCTTCATCGGTCCATTCAGTTAGCCTATGCTTGTTTCCATGTCAAGCATGCAAACTTTGTGTTTCAGATTTTGGTTACATACGTGACACGAGTTTTGAGTTTATAACTCGTGTACATGAGAAAACAGAATATGGGAATTTAATTTTTGGATCGCACTCGCTCCACAGCCTCAAGTGAGAGCGAACAAGTGGTTCGATTTTGCCCCCACGAGGGTTAATTTGATGGCCTCATGTGATTTAAGTTCGAACAGCCAAAGTTCCAACTTAACGTTTCTCGCTCCACGTTGTCACACTTTGGGAATTATTGAGACTTAAACAGTAGGTGAATCCACAAACCTCCAAACTATAGGCAAGTGGCGATAGGAGACCGAAGCAAAAACTAAATTGGACCTGGTTTTGGGAGAATACTTGAATCACTCGAACGATTACCAAAATTAGAGGAATTGGAGTGTAAGTATGGTAGGTGGATGGTGGGTAAAGTAATGACGGATCGACATGCCATTGTCCTATAGGTTGTTGTAGGGCTCCATTGCTTGCTTCATTGCTTCGTGCATATTTCCAAGCGTCTGGCAAGTATTGTCCTACATGTTTTTGAAGTTTTGCCATTTGATTTCAATTACTAGTGTGTTGCGTGAACTCTGCAAACGAATTGGGGTTGTGGCAAGGTTACTGTTAACGGCTTAAAGAGGCATTTTATCCCTTGTTGTGCATGATGTGGTGTTGTATGCGAGCTCATCCCTCGGTAATTGCACCACCTAACCAGTGCCATATGACTTACACAACCGGTATTCTTCACCTGGGGCTCATCTATCCAGGATACTGTGCTTTTGAGGAGCCCGCGCACGTTTGTACAACACGGGAACCCGTGCAAGCGGGCCCCTGCCATCAATCAATCCGTCTGTCTTGGAGTTATCATGGATTAGGGAGGGAATAGGCCCGTGTCTGGTCCAAACCGCGCGAATGCAAACTGGACCTGAACCGGCCAAGGAAGGTTCTATGATCGTTTATGCTGAATACGTCAGGCGCAATGCAATTCATAATACAAACACAACTTCAAACGCGGGTAATCCTAATGTGATCACAAAAACGTTTCCTCCTCTGTCACCAACCCACTGCACATACATGCATTCATTATAAATGAGCAATAATTACATCACCTCATGCGCCGATTGTGTCCATGACAGGTACATGTATCTCAGATGTGCCTTATTCATGGAAAGGAAGGAAAACATTGTACATGGCCTCTTCAATGATCTTCAAATGGCTTCCCTTTCATAGAAATTCCACTGTTATATAATTTATTGATGGCTTAGACCATTTCATGAAGTATTCTACATCAATTTCTTGTGTCCCTTCAGTATTGAGAATGTTACGTGCGTGTCCACTTTCCTTTGTTTTAGAAGAGATGGTAAATTCAATTTATACATTGGAGTGATAAAGTGCTCAATATTTCTTCCATTCTTCATGTCTTTGTGTGTTGAAACATTCCTATAAGTACATGTTCCTTCCATAGGTGGAAAAGGCTCCAAGGAAGAAGAAACATGTGCAAATTACAAACATTGAACTGGTATTTTCAGCCCATTCCGCCCCCACCCTCCATAATGTCCTTTCTTTAACCATTATCTCTGTTTTCCCTTTTCTCAACCTAGCTCTATTCTTACAATTCCTCTTACGTGCAACCCTTTCTGTCTATGTAATGAATGCCTAAACCCAGGGACATTCTAAGACGTGAACACATACATAATGGCATAGTCATTTGGCTACTTAGAATAATGCATCATTTTAGCTTACCATAATCTTAATTGTATTGAAACGTGGACACACATGTAAGCTTCTCAATTTTGAGGGGGTTGAAGTGCTATGGTTTCATGAAATGCTTAAGACCACCAATCTGCTACATGAAGATGATAATTTTATTCAAATAGGTTTGTGATATAATCATTATTATCAGGAAAGAGGTCTGGCATAATTTAGTTTGTTCTTCTTGTTACAACGTTTTATCTAAGATACATGTAATTTCCATGGAATCGGTTCCTTTATTGAAATAATGAAAATCACAGTTACTTGTATAGTATATTCTCATTTCCAGGGTTCAATAGTGTTGAGCAGTAGATTTTATAATCAGACATAGATTACCCGGGTTTGCTTCTGTGTTTGTACAAATTGCATGAATCATGGCGTCTTTGGGGAAATTATCCAGTGAGCCTTCCTCGCCCGGTTCATGTCCAGTTTGCGTTTGCGCAATTTGGACCAGGGGCATACCTATTTTCTTCCAATTTGACAACAATTGTGAAACAGGCGGAGTGCTTTGTCGCAGGGGCTTGTTTGCACGGGCTTCCAAGCTATGAAAATGTGAGCCACTCATAAAATGCGGTGAAAAGCACAACATTATGAAAAGACGGGCCCCCGGTGAAAAGGAACGCTTACATAACGTACGATAAGTTGTCCAAGCATCTGACTGACACACTTTCCTTGCCTGTCACTTAATAGATGGAAGGCGGTTGATGTTTGGATTTGAATCTCGCAGGGAATCATCCGCCCCTGCCAAAATATGTCTGAGAACCTTCCATTATGTCAGTTGTGGTGGAGGATGGAACTTTGTGTCATCAGTTAGCGTTCTTAAGGAACAACCGTGATGTTTTCCCAGCAAGGAGCATCTTCATAATCGCGATAAGGTATGAGATATGAAAAACGGCTCAACCACCAGGAGGATTGCATCAAAATTATCTGGTGTTACGGGCAATCCTGTCACAATTTTCATAGAGATGTTTGACCATGGTTCTTTGGGTAGCGCTAGCGGTTGAAGAAATACCGGGAGTTTGGGTTGTCTTGACTTACGGTGTTGAAATTCATTGTAACTTTCCCAAGAGTAGTGATTTTGTAATTTCTTTAAGTATATCTTCTATACCAGGTATACTCCTCAGCATGTGTCGTGGCACTCATCCGAACCCATGGCACGAAGCACGTCGCTGGATGGAAAACAACCCAATGATTCAGACATATTGAAAAATATGGTTTGTTGAGCCAACACTTGGTCTTGCTGTATGCATTTAACTCGTTGTAACCCTTTGTAAATACACCCAATGGGTGTGGGTCCCAGTGCATGGTATTTTAAATGACACGTTATTGGCATTACTGTTATTTTGGAGTATTCTGACAATGTGCACGACCGCAAATACTTCATTGTTACGCACTTTGTTCTTTACGTCTAGTTCACGCATTTCTATCTACATCTACGAGACTGGTCATTGTCCTTGTTCTTAGAAGGGACTAGCTCTAGCTTATCGATCATGCGCATTGGTGGGCCATTATCTACAATACTCCTTCGTGATTTTGACTTATAAGAAATCATATGTTAGTCTTACTTTGTTCCCGAGTACAATTACTTTATTGTATTCTGGCTGATCGAAACAGCCACTTGGTGTCTTTCTTATTTTCTTCCATCGTAATATGGTCTATTCATCCCTTGAGCTGAAAGTTTCTGGTATCGGCATCCATCTGAAATAGGAAATTCTGCAATTATTCAACGGTTAGACGCCATTTGACCACAGATATATTGTTGTTGTTTTTGTCATGGTCAAAGTGACATGAGGATCAATGAACCGTTTTGGACAAAGCTATCCGAAGTATCTATTTTGACCTTACTCTTGACATGGACTCACGCCCGCCTATTTTCCTTCATTGCTAATACTATTGTGCATCCTTGTCAAACCAAAACATAGATCAGTAAAGCGTGGCATTCTCAAATGCATGTCTATGGTGTGTAAATGGCAATGGTGGGGGCACATGTGAAAATGACCAATTCTTGGTGCCTAGGATGCAGGGAGATGTTTGCGAACGAGTTATTTGGAATGATGAAAACAAATCCATGTGAACGCATATTGCACAAAAAGATTGATTACTATGATGACACTTGTGATACGGACCACGAGCAAAATAGAAGATAACGCAGAATTGAAAGGTATGTTCTGAACATGGAGGGTAACAAAAGTTCAAATCTAAATATATTCCCGTTACGAACTTGATTGGGTCAAACTCAAGTATCATACATGCTGTGCGTAGTTTTTGTATGTTTGTGTCCACTGCCCGATTACGGAGGTATGGTCAACCACCCCAAAAAAATACACTCACGAATGAGTATATTTTTGGGGTGCCGAAGTTTGCCTTCGAGGGCGAAGTCAAACTTCGCCGGTCATCGTGAACTCGCAATAGGGGTTTTACCGGTGGAACCGGAAAATCCTCCGTGTGAACTCACAGTGACCGGCGAGAGGTGCTTGTTGTGAAGAAAAGAAAGGGAACCTGGTAGGTGCTTGAGAAAGTAAGAAAATAAAACCCAAATCCCCCAATGTAACTAGGGGGTGTTGACAATTTGGGGGGGGGGGGGTGCAAGATGCAGTGCACACGGTGATAGAAAAAAAAGGGACCTGCCATGCCCTGCTACCGTGAGGCCCGGCAGGTGCACGGGCAAGTAAAACATAAAAACCAAACCCACCAGTTCAACGAGGGGGTTTGCCGAGGGTTCGTGGATGCACCATTGCGAACGTGCAAGTTTGGGATTTCACCCTCGTGAACTCCAAAACTCGCGACTGGATGATTTCTGTCATTGGCGAGGCCATTGTCAAAAGTTGCCTACTTCACCCTCTAATTCAGCAAATCTGACTTTGAGAGCGAAGTTGGTCAGTGACTTCCGATCAAGCCATCAGGGTCGAGGTCGTACACTCGAGGTCGAGTGTAATTCTCACACACAACTAACCATAACAGGGATTACGTGCCAGTTCCATCACTAACGTCTCATCACTCATTGCTGCTTAGTTGGGGATGTTGCATTGAGCAGGTGTCAAAAGGAATAATCGTGGAGCCTATTTATCGACGCAAGGCTTCTGGACGAGAAGCGATGCGCCTCAATCGGTGCATTTGAGAGGTAGTTATTGCTATGGTGGGTCTTGTCGTGGATTCAGCTCGGCGAAGGCATCAAGTAGACTTGGAAATGCGTCTCTGGTATTTCAGAATATGCGCTTTCAAAATAGGTACTTGCTTTCGTTGGAATGGGTTATTGTCACTTCTCGTCGGTGTGAAGCACAAACATAGTAGCTTGGGTATACTTGTCTGTTTGTTTTATGGTAGGGAATTTTCTCCCTGCAGCTTAATTGGATGATTTATCATCCCAAAATAATTATCTAACATCAAGATTGAAAAGCAATTAGGTAGTCTACCGTTGTATCTATCGATGGTAATGACGGTGCTGAAGTCAGAGCATACCTCAACAGGTTGGACGGTTCTTGCTCCCTCTTTTCCCAAACCATCTCGTTGGTTTTATAGATATGATTACACAGAAGGGCTACCATTCTCATACAAACTTGCACAATTTAACGGGAGTGAATGTGGAAACTGAAATTCAATTTTACTTCCCAAACATTAGTGGGTGTGGGCCACCTCCACCTTCTTTGGGTCCATTGTTGTTCTTTTGCTGCCGATGATGTGACCATAATGCTTGATAAGTGCTAGAAAAAGTCACGCTCCAAGAGTTTCTTTGTAAGATGTTTCTCTATGTAAAGCCTCGTGGACTTAATGGATACATCCACCTTGCCCCTCTAGGTTGCAGATGTACACCATGGTGCTGTTTAGATGTATGATGACAAGGTTGTTGCGATATGGCAAAAGATGTTAATGGCTTCCACAGATGTTACAAGGGTATTTATGAGTCTGAATGGCATGATCAAAAACTCCTAGCGCCCAAAGCGTGTGCAATGTGTCATCTTCCCAATGTCCTTACGATGTCCACGAATGTGATGATTGTTGCTCCGTGGGTAAAATTCGATCAACGGTCTCGCTCCTCCTGGTTGGCCAGGAAAATTCCTTTTCTCATGGAAGAGGGTAGCATTTATTCGTGGTGACCTTGTTCAGCATCATTCCTTTCTGCTCGGATACATTTTTCTGGTCTTCGTACTGGCAAAAGCAAGTGGATTTGTGTATGGTCACGTGGATTTCCCAACGGAAAAATCATTCTCCGAGCATCCCGACTAGTGATTTTCAGCACAATCTGTCCGTGATCGCTCGTTTAATATTTTCCATTGACCATCAGCTTGTCTATCAAATTCAAGCGTATATGGTGATCATCCCTCCATTCTAAAATACGTTATCGAGACATCTCATCGTGAAAAAAAAAATCAAAATCCTATATGATGTGTAGAATTCCCTTTGAAATGACTCCAGGTTGTATGCGTATCGATTCAAATGAGGTTGTTGACTTTGTTGCTTCCACTGCTGATCTTTTACGTTCCTTTCTTAACTCCACGCGGATTCCCCATGCTTGAGCTTGTTACCCACTCACATGGATGTTGACTACGAAGATGCGGTTGATGCAAGTTCCCCTCTTGAATCTTCCTCTTAAATTTACTGTCATCATCGTTTTTCCATACATTGCGGCATGAGAGACGTGTTTCACTCTCTGTCATGAATTTTCTATAGACTACATGGTTATTTCAGTCCACACGTGGGTTTTTCATCCATGGTAAATCTTGTGGTCAGTCATTGGACAATTGTTTGAAGCCGTTACGTCCTTTAAATCTCCCATTTGTAATTTAAGTGAATTACAAAGTGGAGGGATGTACAGCCGTTTGTGGAAAAAGATCCTTCAAACATCCGTTTTTTCGGTTTTGAGCCATGCTTCTGAACCATGCCGTTGATTACAAACCTTCCAAAATTTCCTCATACAACAGCGAAGGTTCCGTCATTTGAATTTCACAACCTTTCAGTTGCACTTGTCGCAATATGACAGGTTGGTAATCCTTAGACTCCTTGTCAAAATGTGTGATGCCATGGATCCTTGTATGTAGCATTGCGACCCGTTCAAATGGACACTCGACCAGCTGATGTTTTCCCAACCGGATAGGAGCTTTGTTGTCTGGTCTCTTCCAATTCTTACGTTTCTTCTCAGACTGCCCCTCTGTTACACTGTTGATGATGTTTCCATCTAGCATGTGAGCTCCATCCCAGCTTCTTGCACGTACACGACAACCCTTGGTCTCGCTAGTTGATGGCGTTGATCTCCATCGCTCTCGATGTTTTGTCACTGACTTCTGAACTCAAAACTTAAGCCCTACAAGACTGTAGTCCAAGGAGGGTGGGCAAATGGTCACCTCGTCTCAGCCATTTCAGCTGAGATGAATAGCGCCACAGATGGACAGGGTCGTCATATGACACGGACATAAAACAATAATCCTAATCCTAATCGTTCCAATTGGCATTGCCACGCTGTAATAGGACCCTAGCGCCAATGTAAGAGTGGAGGAGGAGTGACGCGATGGGGAATCTATCGCAGCGTTCCCATCGCCTCCAGTCTGATCAAGGATTGAATTCCAGACTAGAGTCGAACAAAACTCTGGCCCGTTATATTTCCCGGGCTTTTGGGACCTCAAAAATTTAGCCTCGAGTACTCGAAATACCCAATAACTATCTATCAACCATTTTTAACCTTAGAAATGTCGAGTACACTACAGTAATATTGGATGCCAGTCGTGGTTTATCGCCAATCATTATACTAGAGGCTATTGTTGTAGTGGGGACACAATCTCCCGTGAGCGATGTCACTACCGGCGATGATTTCGTATAAAATCTATGTGATTTGCATCCCGCTAGAGTGCTAATTCAGCGGTTAGAACTTGCATCTTCAGTGGGACTTCTCATTCCACTTCTCAAAATGCATGAGAATGGCGTGTGTAAACCTGTCCGGTATTTTCAGCGGGGCCATTGCGTCTTGCCACATTGGCTTGATCCTTGCAAGAAGTATAACACCAGCCATCAACAATGAGACCGCTCACACGAGCTGTTTGTTGGGCTCAACTGGCAATGTTACACAAATGTTCTTTTGATCAGGCCACCAACTCGATATTGTGCATGTGTCCACGAGGTCGGTCTCCTTTTGGTTGTTATTGACTACCAACGGTGAAGGAAATTACCAAACTGGGCAGCCGTGTCCAAAATCACCTGTCCTCGCGTGTTTGAAGTGTCGAACAACGCATCTAGTGCTAGTTGGGTTTGGGGTTTATTGGAGAACTGGCTGTTCCCTTCGGTAAGTAGCTCTTCCCTATGCATGCATGTCGTGTCTCTCCATTGCCGTACTAAGCTGTTAGAGAAGATGTGTCACGAGGCTCATGCGTCACGACAACGTGTGGTGCATATTGTCATTAGTGTAAGCACGTTGACTGGTGCCTCTTATCGTCATTCTCGTGTCCACATCGGTGGGCAAAGGCGGGTTAAAGGGGTTTGCCGAACTGCAAGCGTTTGTCATCGGTTCGACCATCGTGACCCTTAGGTTTGCTTTCTTCCTTGCAACGCATGGAGCTTCTGCTTCATAGCCGCCCGTGATCATCGTGGGTCGTTTGAGTTCCTTTATGCATGAAAAACCTATTTTCCATGTTACCGCCGAATGTCGCCTGGTGGGCTCGTTCTTTTCATCGACGCCATCGCGTTATCTGCGAACTTGTGGACGGAGGGGGTGTACAACAGACTTGCACCAAAATGTCGTGCAGGAAAGAAATCGTTGACTGCCCCTTCGGTACTATTGCCCATCGATACATGGTGTGACATCGAATGGAACTTAGATGCTTCACATGTCCGAACCGTACAGAGAAGGGAATATTTACACTTCAGACATTTGCAGTATGAAGTGTTCTCAAGTGTCTAGTGAAGAAGATGCGGACACATACATACACAATGGGGGGACAAAAACGAGGCATGTCCGGGTCTTGGACGATCGAGCTGTGAGAGGGTGCTCAAGTAGACCCTGCTGAGTAGATGTGGTTAATAGAATGCAAAGGCACGCTTGTGTAAATGTATCACAATGTCATTAGCTCAGGTCAAAATCGCCGAACAAACTAGTATGTTTGCGACTGTTCTAAGACAGTTCGGGGAAGCAATTGAACTTCGCAATACCACTTGGGACGGAGCATCAAAGGTCGGGACAACTTGCCACGACGTCCTCAATTAAACGGCATCAAAATCCCGATCCTGACGCGTGGTGGGCCATGAATGTAAGAAAAACCTGCCTACGCACATATTTGAGGGACTCGTGCATGATAGGATACAACAACAACGTGGATGTTTTGTTGCCTTTACCACCAAGCGTTCATTGGTCAGAGTCCGTCAGCTGCAGGGGGGAATTTGGAATGTTGGACGGAAGCTTTAGATGAAGAGAAAAATTCACACGATATGAGGTTAAACCATATAGATAAATCACCGATGTAGAAACAAACCAACTACTTCACTAACTCGCAACATCTGGGTTAACCTTAACGCGAGCACTTGCCAGGTCTCGTGGTGGTGGGATATGGGCTTTTTTTTTCCTCTTTATTTTCCTTGTGAATTAAGAACACACTCCTTGAGCAAGTACCACAAACTCCTCCATTGAAGGGTTTGTGACATTTATGGATAAGGTGGTTCTTGAAATTAATAGCCTTTGTTGATGCTAAATGATATCAGGTGTTGACCTGAAGTCTAATTTCTGCTTACCATAGAGCCGTAGCTATGAAAGTTGAGTAGATGGATTACATTCTTCTCGGTTTCAAAGGGATGGGTAATTTTGTTCCAAAACTGGGTATCCGAGGCTTGCGGCCTGCTAGCGTGTTCAGCCCTTTTGTTCGGCAGACGTCACCTGATTTTGTCCTACTTCCCCGTATGTTTTGTCCTCGTATGTGATTTATGTAGCATTGTCATGTGTGTTGATTTTTCATGTGCCGGTTCATACATCGCTTTGGAAAAGTTCCAGATGCTGAAGTTTCCTGAGTTTGTATAGGAAACTAACCGTTTGTTCCCATGCGAACTACGTCGTACCGATATTGCGACCAGGAAGAAGCATACACGATGGAGCTGGACGGCTTGAAAAAGATGTGCTTGAATGGCCTCTGTGGATTGGTAGATCGGTGAAATCTGTGGTCGCGTCTAGTTGCATCCACGTCATCATCGACTGCCCGGAGGTCTGTCAGGTTCGATCCTGCGAAGGATCCTGCATTTCTAGTTCGTCTGGTTTTCCATCTGCCCTAATAGTTCGGGACCCCCGAGAACGGGAATCATTCGTAGTGATCAGCTGGAAACCGTGATCGGTGACTATTGCGCTCGTTTCTCATCGTTTTACCGAATATCATCCAGTGCCACCCCCTGCTTTCGCCCCCTCTCCAACGAGCCCAGAGAAACGTCGCTCTCCGGGAGAAAACAGCCAGTTCATTGTTGCGGTTAATATTTGTCGGCTGCTAATCTTGAGGTTTACATCTGGCTTGGTGCTCGAAACATGAGCTCCGTCGGGAGTGCATCGCAACTCGCCTTGCTTGTGCACTGCAACGATCTTGAACGCTTCCTCTTCGTGTAAGGCCAGTGTACCATAAGAGATTGACAAATTTGGAAAAGGTACCTCCCAAGATCCCCTATGCGCGTTCTTTTCCATACCCTCAGGCCGATAGAATGCCATTGAACGGTTGCAGCTTTCTCCCTCGGCACACTTCGCAGCACAGTGACCGTCGATTCGGTTTCCCAAGGGAATGTCGGAGCTCCTCACGAACAGCGGCCCTCTTCTCCGAGGCGTTGGGAGGGAAGGCGGCGTTGCGAAGTGTGGATTTCCTCTCACTGTGGCGCACTGTCACGTGCGGAACTGAGGTCGCTGACAGCGTAGACTGTTACCGTGCCGTCGTTTCAAACTGCGTTTGGTGCATACGCGCTCGGCGAGCACCCCGCTCGCGACTAGCGCAGGGACACCGGAGAACTGTGGTCTCCATGCTGCGCACGCATCTGCTCACCTTCTCGCATAAGCACCAGCGTCAGCGTCTGCTCGCTCCTTTCATCACGTCCTCACGGCCGACCAGATTCTGGCTCGTGCCCCGTTGGACTGCTTCGCCCGCGGCAAAGATACTGCAGGCCTGTCCCATCCCAGTCGCGTGCGACCATCTCCATTGCCTGAAATGGAGCGGCGACGCCCACTCCTGCCTGGCCAGCTCCTCGTCAATCCGCAGCAACGGTCTCATCGCATCTCAACCTGGCTGGGCCCTTTCCAAGGCAGGGCACCAGTTTCGTCGTAGCCGAGCTGGCTCCCGCCAGCGCAAGGCAGACGTATCTCAGCAATAGTTCCGTGTTCCTCCAAACGCGGAGGTACAGCGTCTGTTTGATTCGCATTCTTTCTACTACAGCCAACATATCACACATCAGCCCGGGAAGCTCTTCCCTAGACACGTTAGGATAGGCTTTGTCTGGCAATTTGCGACACGTGTAAGAGCTTTGCTTTTCGGACTCACGGACAAAATGTCGGACAGTGGCGAGCGCAGCATGGAGACGCTGGGCCTCATCATCTTCGGCGTCAGCAGCACGCTCATATGCGCCGCCGCCATCCACCGCCGCCGCACACACCTCCGCAACCTGGAGCGGGAGAGGCAGGGGCAGGCCGCGGCAGCCGCTGCTGCGGCGGAGGGCGTTTCTGGCCGCATCCTGGAGGAACAGAGGAGGAGGGGAAACCAGGTGTGTCGAAAATTCTCTCTCTCTGCTATGCTGAATGTGCGTGAATGACTATCCTTGGGAGCTCTTTCACTTCATTCTTCTGCGCAGCTGTTTGATGAAACGTTTTTGACAAAAACACCTGACGCTCACATGAAATCCCACTCCTCTTCTTCCTCCTCCTCCTCC
>SZWC01000632.1:162943-184492 GCA_023375785.1 Penium margaritaceum | reverse complement strand
GAGCTGGAGAGCGATGAACTGCTCCAGCTGACGCTCACGGGAGGAGGGCCCGGGAGTGTAGACTGAGTGCGGAGTGACGGCGCCGGAGCTCGGGTAGTAGGAGAGCTGCGCTGGTGAAGGAAGAGGGGGCGCCGACGGCTGCGGGTAGTACTGCTGCGGCGCGGGTGTCTGCGGGACAGGTGGAGCTGCCGGAGTGGCAGAGCCGCTGGACGAGGTCAATGAGGTCGGGCCAGCAGCAGCGACGGCGGCAGAGGCGAGGCGTCGCTCCCGCTGGCGTCGCATGGTAGCGACGATGCGCGCCTCGTCCGTCGGGATGGGGCACGTGTACCATCCATGCCCGGGCTGACCACAGTTGTGGCAGACCGAGCCACCACCGCTGGAACCTGCCGACGACTGCTGCTGCTGCTGCTGCGGCTGACCCTTGCCTTTCTTGTTCCGGTTCTTCTTCTTCTTCCCCCACGACGATGAGGCTGCTGCGACGGGAGAGGCGACGGCCACGGAGGCAACGGCAGGGGAGGCAACAGCGGGGGAGGCGACGGTAGGGGATGCAAGCGCCTCCGCACGATGGAGCTGGGACTCCTGGCGAGCTTCCTCAATACGGAGGAAGAGCTCGTATGCCCAGGGCATGAGGGTGCCCTGGGTCGCCATGGTGGAGAGGACATCCTGGGGGTAGTGTACGAAGACGTCGGCGTAGTCGCTAGTGGCGCCGCGCTTTATGGTGAGGAGCGCGGACAGAGGGGGCGGAGCAGATGTGCCGAGACGACGGAGGATGTCCTCCGCCCGCTGCCAGTAGGCAGTGACCGTCTCGGTCTCCCCCATGTGCAGGGAGTTGAACTCCCGGAGGAGACGGCTGATCTCAGCGTCGCTGGAGAGGCGATGGGGCCTAGTGAGGACGTGCCAGGCGGTTGCAGGGTGTGGGATGGCGCCAGCCGTGACGTCGCCGAGGAAAGGTTCTAAGGCCAGGCGGGAAGCTGGAGGGGCGACTGGGACAAGAGCACGGGCGGCGCGACCAGCGTCATACAACTAGTCGGCCTGGGTGGGGTCGTAAGGGAGGGTGTAATATGCCCACAGACCCTCACCCTGCGCCCAGATCCGGAAGCTAAGTTCCTAGCTTCGGAACTGCTCGCCGGCCTGAAGCGGCGGCGGCGGCGTCTCAAAGTCCTTCTGCCTGCGGCTGGCACCCGGAGTGGGGCCAAGGACGGAGGTGACTGTCTGCCGCTGACGCTGAGTCTGCTGTTGTGCCAGGTAGTACGTGGCAGCAGACACAGCTGGGCTGGCGTGCCCTGGAGGTATGAAGGACGGCAGCGCGCTGGTGGCGGTTTGGGAGGCGACTGGCTGCAGCGCCGCAAGCTNCTGCTGCTGCGGCGGCGGCAACTGCTGCTGCAGAGGCGGTGGCTGCTGCTACTGCAATGGCGGCGGCGGTTGGTTCTGCTGCGGCGGCGGCGGCAGCTGTTGGTCGTGCGGCGGCGGTGGCTGCTGCTACTGCAGCGGCGGCGGGTGCTGCGCTGCTAGTGGTGCTGCAGCAAGCGCTGCACGAAAGGAGGGGTAGGGGTCCCCCCATCAGAGGAGGACCCCTCCTCAGGGCTATCAGCCATGCTTTGGCGTCCTCTCCCCTTTTTTTGTGTTTGTTTTTTTTTCTTTCTTCTCTTTTTTTTTTTGGTGTGGAAGTTTCAACAAGGGGTTGGGGGAGTGGGGAATCTACCCACTCCTCTGGCCTTCCCCTTTTTCCCTGTCACCCTCCGCCGTTTTTTTTGTTGATGATGTCAGCAGTGACGTCAGCAGTGACGTCAGCGGTGACGTCAGCAGAGAGGTGCTGACGTTAGCAGCGGCGAATGTAGGGACCGCCGCTACTGCTGTTGGTGCTGATGGTGCTGCAGCAGCAGCTGCTGCTGCTGTTGTTGCTGTTGCTGCTGCTGCTGCTGCTGCTATTGCTGCTGCTGCTGCTGCTGCTGCTGTTGCTGCTGCTACTGCTGCTGCTGCTGTTGCTGCTACTGCTGCTGCTGCTGCTGCAGCCGTGTGCTGCTGCTGCTGCTGCGGGTGCTGCAGCTGCTGCTGCTCGTGCTGCGAGTTGTAGCAGCTGCTGTGGCTGCTACAGCTGCAGCAGCGAGCTGCTACAGCTCACTGCTGCAGCTGAATGCTGCTGTAGCTGCTCGCTGCAGCTGAAGGGGGCTACAACGAGCTGCGGGGGTGGGGGAATTTTTTGTTGCCCTTTTTTTTTTTTTTGTCACAGCGGGCAGCAACCCGCTGCCTGCTGCAAGCAGCGGGCTGCTGCTCGCACAGCAGTAGCGAGCTGCTGCTCGCTGGCAGCAGCGGGCTGCTGCTCGCTGCTCGCTCGCTGCGAGCAGCGGGCAGCAGCAGCCGCGGCTGGCAGCTGCTGCTAGCTGCTGCTGCTGCTGGCGGCTGCTGCGGCTCGCTGCAGCAGCTGCTGCAGCCCGCTGCTGCTGCTGCAGCTGCTGCGTGCTGCGGCTGCTGCCTGCTGCTGCTGCGGGCTGCTGCTGCTGCTGCACGCTGCTGCTGCAAGCTGCTGCTGCTGCGGGCTGCTGCTGCTGCTGCTGCGAGCTGCTGCTGCTGCACGCTGCTGCTGCGAGCTGCTGCTGCTGCGGGTGGTGCCAGTCACTGCACCTGGGTGGCCTCGCCGCGTGCGTCGTCGCCCACAGAAGACCAATCGATGCACTCTTGGGGGGAGGATGAAAGGAAGTTCATTTATTATCCTGCCCCTGCCGCGGCCTGCCCCTGCCTCTCCCGCAACCTGGAGCGGGAGAGGCAGGGGCAGGCCGCGGCCTGCCCCTGCCTCTCCCGCTCCAGGTTGGGATCCAATCGATGCACTCTTGGGGGAGGATGAAAGGAAGTTCATTTGTTATCCAAGTTATACATGAAGATGTTGAAAACATTTGGTTTTGCTTAGAAAAGGATCCAAAGACAGTTATTCAACATCTTAGCGCATTTTACCACAATGGTTTGAAGTGACCTCATAGGTTGGGTGGCATTGTTTCCTCATTGTGTTATGTGCTAAGTTTGTACCCTCGGAGGTTCAATAGTTTTGGATTTGTTTCTGTTCAAAATTTGATGATTTCTGAAATCTTCTTCTATGATAAGATTTTTTTTGGTTCCTCTTTCCTCTGAAGTGCTTGCTACGAGATGAAAGCATAGAAAATAAAGGAAGGACACAACATTCACCCTACACTCTAAATGGGTCGAAAGGGTCCGGTTCACATTCTTCCCTTAGAGCCCGTTCGGCCACGTGGCGGGGACGTGTTTAAACTTGTGCTTCGAGTTCGAACCAATTCCCGCTTTGAGCGCAGGTCAGCCACGTGCGCTTTACCGACGCGCTCTCCAAAACGTCATCGTCAAGTCAGCATACGTCACTTGCTGGGGCAGCAGTTGCAGGCAGCACCGCGCAGTGCTTGCGTTCTTCTTGTCAAGCAGCGTCGTGGAACGACGACCGCTTGCGGTTCTTCTTGCTTTTGTGTCTGGGGAGTAGACAGCAGGTCTGGTGATTGAACTGCGGTACGATTGTTCGCTCGGTCGACACACGCACCCACGCAGGACACGTGCTCGGAACACTCAGGTTGGCGCCAGCGCGCACCACCACTGCGCCATGTCGAGCGACGCCGCTCCCGCCTTTCTTACGTCTGCCGCAGCTTCAGGGGAAAACGCTGCCACGCCGGCGGCGGCGGACGTTGCCACAGCGGACCTATGCGATGCGCACCACGACAAGATTGCGTCCGGGGAAGTCCGAGTGCTCACGGCACCACTGCTGCGTTACGGCGGCACGTCGTCGTGCCGCGGCCGTGTGGTGACCGTGCGTGCGCTAGAGGACAACACCAAGGTTCGAGAGGCTCTGGAGAGCGGCGGCGCCGAGGGACAGCGTGAGGGAGAGAAAGAGGGAGAGGGGGAGGTCGGCAGGTCCGTTGCTGCAACTGCTGGCCGAACTTCAGATTCTGAAGCTGGAGGCCGAAGAGGGAGGGGGGAGGGGAAGGTGCTGGTCGTGGACGGAGGGGGAAGCAGGAGGTGCGCGCTGCTGGGAGGGAACCTGGGCGTGCTTGCGGAGAGAGAGGGATGGGCGGGCGTGCTGGTTTGGGGATGCGTGAGGGACGTGGCAGAGCTCAAGAGGTGCCGTGTGGACGTGAGGGCCCTGGGTTCGACTCCCGTGAAGAGCAATAAGAGGGGGACGGGGGAGCGTGACGTGCCGTTGCTGCTGGATGGTGGGGTGAGGGTTTGCCCGGGGGACTGGTGCTATGCGGACCTAGATGGCGTGCTGTTTTCGAGCTCTGAGCTCACTCTACCGGCTGTGTAGCCGACAGCTGCTAGCTGTCCTTAGGGTTTGCTGGATGGCTCTTCTTCTCTTCCTCATACTTGGATCCGACCCGGCGCGATGCCATAAGTTGCAAGCTCGTTCTTGGAGCCGGGACGCTTGCTGTGCTGTCGTGCCGGAGGTGACACGACCGGAGCCGGCTTCACCTTTTTGTATCACAAACCTCATGCAGCTGTCCCAAGGGAGGTCTCCAGGCCTCCACTCCACACACCAGCCAGGGTCTGGCCAGCTTTGCCTTGTACAAAGCGAGGACACAACTCGTGGCTCAAGGGTTATGCCTTGTGGGGAGCTTTGCTGCTGCCAGGCAGGAGGCGAGGCGTGCCTTACAACGCGCAAGTTGTTCGTCTGCTGCTTGGTTGAAGGCGAGGCCGGCCGGGGCATTGCTGGCGTGGCGCTTGCCAGGCCGGCCTGGGTGCGGGAATTCCTGGTCTAGTCCTTCAAGGGTGCGTGGTTGACACCCCTAGGCGCAGTCCTTTGCGTGGTTCCTGTGACTGATTGGCCAGCGCTTTGGCCTCTGCAAACCGGCTTCATTTCTTGAGGTTCACATTTCATGTTGAAACTCATGCCCCATGGATGATTATCCATGAGATCCAGGGCA
The DNA here is from genome assembly GCA_023375785.1 of Penium margaritaceum. Taxonomy (NCBI): domain Eukaryota; kingdom Viridiplantae; phylum Streptophyta; class Zygnematophyceae; order Desmidiales; family Peniaceae; genus Penium; species Penium margaritaceum. Next base: position 179,579 of record SZWC01000632.1, on the reverse strand, counting down.
AAAAAGCTTCCCCAATCGGTCAAGTTCTTCAAGGGAGGACGCTTGTGTTGCCGCTTCACCAAGTCGCAAGCGATAGCATGTTATTGGGAAGCGATGGCAAATGGCACTATCCGTACCGTTCCATTCAGAAATTTTCCGTTTGGCATGTTTGTCAGTGTGGGAACGGGTGCCCATGCTCGCTGATTAACCTTTCTGATTTGTTTTCTTTCAAAAAATCGGACGATGGGTGTCGTGTGTCTCTGATGTTGATGAGCACAAAAGACACGAGGTGGGGGTAGAGAAAACGTTGTTGCAAGAAGACGAATGTGAAACCTTGCTAATCAACCAGCAGTCAACTGGCGCAAAACATGTGGGTGAGGGAATACCTCTAGCCTTAGCCCCATTTCAAGTTCCCACTATAGCCCCTGGAGACCACTTGTGGCATGGAGCTCCACTACAAGTTGGTAGTCCCACAACAGAAAAACCATGGCTTCTTGGTGTTTGGAGGCTCGTCTTAGATCGTTGGGCCTGTTGCTCGATAAGACCGGTGCTTACATTTTTCGCACCCTTGGTGTGTGTCGAGAATACGTCATGTGTTGATTTTGGTATTGTGTACTGTTGAACTCACTTGTCATGGATGGGAAGGTACGCATGGAGGCTACACGCAGAAGGGTGGGGTAAGGTAAGGGGAGGAAGAAAATGAGATCCGGGAGGAAGTGAGCAATCCGAAGCGAAGCTGTGAGTAAGTTTGTTTGGAGAGTTTATGTGTCAATTTTTCAGTTTTATCCAAGCTTTCTTGCATGGATTTTGGTTTCGTTGCCCGTTGGGACCGTTTTGTGAGACACAATAAAGACATAGAGACCCTTTGAATCGCTTCAACTCTCTTCTAGGTAACAGAGCGACATAGTTGACACCAAGGGTGAGTTCCAGGTCATGTGGAGCTGATCACTGGAGACGGGAGACAGTTGTGCACCACTTGATTTATTGCAAAGTTGCCCACAACCCCTGCACCCGTGTAGCCAGTGCGAATTACCTTCCCATTCGAGAACCCGGATTGTGCATGCACCTCAGACATGAGGGCGGGTGACACTGTTTGATTATAGGTCTAGTGCCAGGTCTGACCTCCCACGTTGCATGTTGCTTGAATGCTTGCAACAGCACACCTGATTGTGGTGGTTTGTGTGTGTGTGTAGGAGGGGGGGGGGAGGGGGAGGGGGAGGGATAGCTTGAGCCTCCGGGTGTGTGAGCCAACTTCCCTGTCAGAATCAAGCTAGCCCTTCGACAAAGGGTGGGGCAGGGCTTGTTGCTCTGGGTCGATCAGTTGCTACTCATTTCTGGCCACACCAGTTGTGTACCCCACTCACTTCCATAGCAAATGCTATGGAAGTGACGCTTGACGTGTGTGCATGCATTCTTGCTCTCATTCATACAGCACGTTACAGAAATAACGGTTCCATTAACTACTATCATAAGGCTGCTGAGGGGATCACTTGTACAATTTCATGAAACAAACTTCAACAAATCTCCTTGCAGCGGCGCCACTCGATCAGAAACCTTGCAACATTGCAGGCGGTTCATGCTAGCAATCGTAACAACTACAACAACGACATTTTATTCCGTGACAATAGCAATTCTGGTCAGCAACGGCAATTGCAGGAGCTTTCAGGAAATCCCAATTGAAAGTGGTGCCGGCAGCAGAAAATCATGGCATTAGTATCTCTTGAGACCTTTGTAGCCACAACAAAGAGAGCAGAAACTGTAGTAATATATTGAACTATAGGAGGAACGACAACAAAATCTTTCGTAGCATTCCATTCTACAAGAGCGACGCTGGCAAGAATCCAAATCTTGTAACATTCTTAGCCACGGAGCAATAGCTTCAGTGTGAGCAACACTAGGAAAAGCATGATAAGAATCTTTGGCGGAATTTGAAAACCCAGAAGTGAGAACGACAGTAGCCACTGATGTTCTATCATTGTAACCAAGAACTGACAGAGCATTCAAGGATGATTTCAGTAAGCATAGTGTTAGAAGAGACAAAGAGTCGACTGGGGGCTCATTGAGTTTTATACGTATCATTGACTGATCACGGACCTGGCATTGATTGAGCATGCACTGCGAATTTTCCAAACACTGGATTCAACATTCAATAGCATTCACTAAGCATGTCACTGACGGAGCACGTCTTACCTAAATCGTGGGTTAACCGTTGTTGCAACCACATGAGGGAGTGTGAATTTCTTGACGTACTTTCTGAATCTGAGTTGCACACCTAATGACAATTAGCAAAAGTACGACCTCCAAGGCAATCAGAGAGCCAAGAAAAAGATGAGGAGCATGGACATTCTTCACTGCAACGCGGGCGTAATGTGCATAATGTAGCAAGTGTGTCCAAGGCTGTCGATCATGCATGATCTCCATCCCGAGAAATAGAGTTGCATAACCAAGGCCCTTCATCCTTTAGGCAGCATGAAGGATTGCCTTGTCCTCCTTCATGGCCTCCATTGAAGGAGACACACTCAAGAGGTCATCCACATACACCACGATGGCGGGGGCGGTGAAGCTACAAGCTGTATTTTTGAGAAAGAGGGACGGGACGGCGTCACTCTGCACGTACTCGGCACATGTCAGTGTACCAATGATATCCTAGTTCCAGCACCGGGGTGACTGCTTCAGGACGTAGAAGGCCTTGCGCAAGCGCCAGACCTTGTCACCGACCTCAAACCTTGGTGGATGGACCATGTAGATTTCCTCCTCTAGACTGCCATGGAGGAACACGTTGCTCACGTCCATCTCATGCAGCTCCCTAGTCATAGTGAGAAACAACCCCAAATAGAGCTGTGGTTATGCGACCAACAGGTGTGAATGTGTTAGTGAAATCCACATTTTCAACCTCTGAGAACCCCTTGGCGGTCATGCGAGCCTTGTAGCGATCTAGTATGCCATCAGGCTTCACCTTCTAGCGAAAGACCAAATTGACCTGTATAGGCTTCCGCAGGGGAGGTCGACAACCTCATAGACACCGTGCTCACGAGTGGCTCTTTGCTCATCCTCACAAGTAGCACGCCACAACTTTGCGTCCTGAGCTTAGAGTGCCCCCTTCAACGTGCTTGGATTAGGCTCCATTGAAGGAGAGCTCCGGGTGGCAAAGACACACGCCTCCCAACTTGGTATGACCACGACTAGGTTGGCTGCAACATCTCAAGTGACCGAGAACTCTCAGGAGACCAACTCATGACCAAGAGGGCACGTTGGGTGCACCTCCATGCACTTTGCTTGGACACTCAAGCCAAAGGTTTTTGCGCCAGAATCACCACTATGAACACTGCAATTCGGGCATCTAGGGGCCGAGTTAGTAGTTCGTTGAGAAGGTCCGTGATCAGAGAGGACCAACAGGCCCACAGGAGTAGCCCGATGCTGAAGTTCTTTCCTCTGGTTGTGAAGCAGGTTGTTGGGCCACAGTCTTTGGGGCTATGGACTCATAAGGAAGAGAAGAGGGTGCAGAAGAAACATGGAAAGGTACAGGTTTGCCCGTATGGGACGAGCCAGTACCTGTCCATGTTGCCAGGCACCGACATGGGAGTAGGTGTGATTGGGGATGCTGTCAGTGGCGTGAAATCAGGTGTGCGAGAGGGAAATGATGCTGACTTAGTTTAAGGTGTGTCGCAAGGGACTGACACTGGCAAGGGGGCAGGTGTGCTAGAGGGGAATGACACTAGCATGGGATCAGGTTTGGCAAAGGGGGACTAACAGTGGCATGTGATCAGGTGTGCCGGAGGGCACTGATGAGTCTATTGGACCCATAGCCAAGATGGCCGGATTTTCAGCAGCGTGAGACCAGATCGCAGGTGAGGAGGCCCAGACGGACCAATCTATAGGACGTGACTACCACATCTGCCAGGAAACAACACAGGTGGGAACTTGGTCGTCGACCAACGAAAGAATACTGGACATGCCGTGATAGGTGAGAGTATCAAAGAAGATAGCGTCACGAGACTTGACAATATGATGGCAAGCAAAATCCTTAAACGGCCAAGCCTTTTTTCTGTGGAGAGATGCTGAGGAAGGGACACATGAAATCCCGATGATGGACCTTGGACCCCTGCTTGTCCTCAATGTACTAGACGCAGCCAAAGGACCCCTAAACGTGAGGAAGACGGAGATCAGCTTCATCGCCAAACCATAGCTTGCACTGCATGACATGGTACGGAAGAGGATCATGTGACATGCGGTTCAAGACCCACGGGATGTAAGAGAAGCCCTCAAACGCAAAGGATTCCGGAAGAATACACTCGAAGTACATGGCATGGGCTGCATCCTCCATGGTGTGGTTCCAATACTGAAGCACATCATTCTGCTATGGTGTAGTGGGAACGGAGAGCTGGTGAAAGACACCGTGCTAAGCAAAGTAGAGGTATAGTTAATTGTCCCCATTTTATGTACGGCACAATAACTGGATAAGCCATTTGCATTTTGGTAATTTCTCCAAAACTGTCTTGGGACGCATTCATATTCTGTTCACATGAAGAACTACCCTACTGCCACATGAATTCGTGGTTTTAATTATTTAGGTTTTGCACGAATGATTTCAAGTTAAAAAACAATAAAATTACATGAAAACACCACTAAAAACATCATCCGTGCACAAAAATACATGACTTCATTCTAAATAATAATTAGTTTGTCATAAATTCATGTGGAAGTAGGATATGCATGTTCTACCTTTGCCATGAAACATGAATGCAAAATAAATTTACCTCAAACAAAATTTAGGACAAAATGGATGTCCTCGTTAGTAGACGTATTCTTTTCCAAGGACTTGTTGTGTATTAATTTTCAGATACTCGAACAGAATGTATTTCACTTAAACATACTATCGTCCAAAGCACTGCCATCAAACACGTTCTTGCAATGTGTACCAAAGTCTTTATCTAGCTCACTTGCTATCGGATTCCCCCCCCCCCCCCAAGCCATCAAGTGTATTGGGGGGTTTTATCGGGACATGTATCATTGTGACTATGTGTATTTTTCACTAGTGTATAGTATATCACTGCATTTCTTTACATCTTCGTCAGACACATGCAAGATATACACTTCCCAAGTACATTTTACTACTGATCTCGGCTCTTCATCTCGTCCTCCCTCCTAAAAGGCTCGAGTGTATTGAAAAAATGTAGCTGGTGATTGTACAATTTTTGTGTAATGGACAAAAGAAAAAAAACACTTGTGCATTTGAATTTGGTGGCACATCTACGGACCGCCACTGCCAATCTTCGACGATCGACAATGTCCATGTAGCAAAAGAGTTCTCATACAGAGGGGAGAACTTAATACAAAACGGTCACCACGTAGTTGAGCCCCCCCCTCCCCCCAAGAGCTCTGAGTATATTGGGGTGTTGTATCGTGGCGGCCATTAACTTTGTTCACTAGTGTATATTACATTAGTGTTTTCTTGTACTTTTCCATCAGACCCACGGACCATATACACTCTCACAATTTACTCTTTATATTTGGAGGGGGGGTTGTCAGCATCGGCTCTTGATCTCCCCCCTCCAATAAGGCTCGAGTGTATTGGCAGTGTATCAATGTTTGTGCGATGGACCTAAAAAATATACACTTGTGCATCCAAATTCAATGGCGTATCTACGCACCGCAACCGCCGATCGTGGAAGATGGACAATGTCGATGTAACGAAAAGTTCTCACATAGAGGAGAGAACATATTATGTAACGGTCACCACGTACTCGGGAGAGCACCCACCCAAGCTATCGAGTGTAATAAGGAAGTGTATCGGAGTGTGTATCTGTAACGGATTCGACAGAATCCTTGGCCGACCAGGCCAAAACCGCGGTGCTTGAGGGTCTCCGACCCTCAAGCCATTTCGTCTTGCCGCCCACAGTCCCAGGTGACCCCGCTCGAGCCATGTGGCTCCTTCGACCGGTCGGCGTGGCATTGCCACGCTACACTCCCCCCCACTAGGAGTGAGAGCCGCCTCGACATATCCGGTAATCCCGACGTGGGATTCGAGCCCTGGAGCTCTGATACCAATGTAACGGATTCAACGAAATCCTTGGCCGACTAGGCCAAAACCGCAGTGCTTGAGGGTCTCCGACCCTCAAGCCATCTTGTCTCACCGCCCACATTCCCAGGTGATCCCGCTCAAGCCATGTGGCTCCTTCGACCGGTCGGCGTGGCATTGCCACGCTACAATATTGTTGCGACCATGTATTTTGTTCACTATCCAGCTGCTCAGAGATTTTGATATGAAATATTTTTGGCCTAGTTGAAGTTGATTGAATTTGACTTGCACGAAGAATTCAAAAGACCATGAACTTCAACTCTAGAAGGCATTTGTCGAATTCATGGGACCACCTATGGATTCTAGGTGCGAGTGTCCAGGGCTCTTAGTTTTCTGGTTTTTTCGCTTTGTAGTTTTTATGCTGGAAAGAGAAAGGTAAACAATAAGATCGAGGAGTTCGAAATTTGTAGTTTGCATCGAGGTGTTTAGAGAGTCAAACATGCGAGTTTGCGCATCGATTTTTGGAAAGTCAAACTTACAAGTGGCGACAGAAGGTGTTGCATGTGCACGGATCGTGTACATGCAATACCTTCCATGGCCACCAATAGGTTTGATTTCCCAAATATCGCATTAATAGTTGTACCATGTCAGGATTGGCGAACGCTATGAGGTCTAAGTACTCGTCAACCACTTCGCGACGTCGAAATCATGGGACGCGAGAAATGTGAACCAGCCCATACGTCGAAATCAAGAGACTACCAAGGTAGTGTTGGTACACTTAATATATTAACCCCAGGTCGAATTTAAGGAACACATAATTCAAGAAAACCTTGACGTCGAATCCAATGAGCAGTAGGGTAGTGCATAATACATTTGTGCCTTTGTGTCTATGTCCATCATATACACGAACAATATACACTCCCTCAATTCACTTTTTCTATTGGGGGACGGGGGTCAGCGTCGGCTCTCGATCTCCCTCCCAAACGATGAGAGTGTGTGGCAAACTGTTGCTGATAAGTGTATCCGGTTCATGTGATTGTAGAAAAAGATAACACATTAGTGCATTTGGTGATAATGGCGTGTCTATATTCGGTAACCAAAGCTCAATGTTTGAAGATCGATGTGTTGTGTAGAAGTTTGTTGACAGTAGTGGTTGTCCATGTGCACATCACGATTGTCGATGTTCGACGATCGATGGTTTACAAGCACTACTTGATTATTCTGTTAATGAATCGAGACAACGTTGACTTGGTCACCACGTAGTCGCAAGCCCCCCCCAAAGTCGTAGAGTGTATTTGAGCTGTGTTACGGGATGCGTGTCACACAACATCGATGATTGTACATTCATGTATCTTCGAGAATAGTTTGAGTAGGGTGGGGGTCCGAGAACAACCCCTATGATACAAGGGAGCCTTCTGGGCCCTGCTACCGCGGGGCCCAACAGGAGTCTAGGCAAGGAAAACAATAGGACCGAAAAATCCCGGAACACGACTTCCAGTACCACAATCCACTTCGGGTGGATTGTGGTTCCAACTTATTCAAAGTCAAGATATAGGCGTTTGTATTCACTACAGTTGTATCACATTTTACCCCTTTGTACTCAAATAGGTGTGTTTAAGACAAATGTACATTGAGTTGTGAAACACTAAACCATGGATTTCATCAGATAGAAAACAAATCTGGAATCCTTCCACGAGCTTTCCTGTGTTTAAGCATACAGATACACTCTTATGTGTATGAACGGTCGTCGAAAATGCAATTGTGTTGTGACTTCCATGAAGGTTCCATGAAACTTGCAAGTGCATACATTAAACATGTACACTGCATGACGAGTGTATTTTTAAGGGATGATTTACCATAAATGGCAAACTAGGTTTCCATCTCGCCTAAGAACTCGCCACTATGATCCAAGCAGATCGTGTGAAGGTTGTGATGAGATTGGCGCTCAGCCATCACCAGCCACAGGCAAAGCACAAGGGCGGCATCGCTCTTGTGGCGGAGGTTGTAGATCCATCGCATCCGGGTGAAATCATTAGTCAGGGTGAGAACATATCAACCTCGATTTGAGTGGGATTCGACTAGAAGAAGACCGAGGAGGTCTGAGTAGATAAACTCTAGTGGAGAATGGCCTGAGAAGTGAAGTTAGGAGAAGATAAGTGATAAATCTTACACTGGGCGTAAAAAAGGCAATCGGTCGTAGGTAGCTTCTCGAAGGAAGCCGAGTCAAGACTGAGAGCTGGCTATGTTGGGATGAGCATGGACACAATGTTCAAGCTCACATGGAAGAGTCGGTGATGTAGCAAGCGTTGGCACTCAGGGGAAAGAACACCGGTGAAAAACACATACACTAAAGAGGGAGTGGGAGCAGAAGCAAAGAAAGTGCAACGAGATACACGATATAGGTACTCAACAATGGAGCTTTGAAGAACTATGGTACAAGTGTCAAAAGCAGTCACTTTGACAAATTCGACTGAGTGGTCAACAATGAGGTCCATCCTGGTGCATGCACAAACACAGAGTAGGCTAACCTCAAGATCAGGGATAAAGAACGAATTTGAAATGTACAAGGCGCCAGACAGACCATCAAACCGCACAACCCCAACCCCCTGGACAAGCAATGACTGACCAGATCCATTGTGAACGGACCGAACGACCGTAACGGGATTGAGCACGACAAAATCACTACAACAAAAAGTTATGTGATGGTTGGCATGAGAGTCAATGATCAAGTTGCCACTCGGCTCATGCCAGTCGTCGACATAGAACAACATGCCATAGAACACTTTGCCTCTGCTTGACATGAAATAGAGACAAATAACACAGACCTGTGACTCGTCAAGCCAATCGGTACTATCACGTCCATCCTTGTCACGAGCTAACACAGCTCTCCCGCAAGCATCATCACGGGAAATAGACACAGTTGGACAAGCTATCTGGGGACCACCCAGCTGTGACAACACACTCACATCTCCTTGAGTGCAAAATCCCAGTAGTTGACAAAGTTGTACAATTGTGCAATCCCGAGGGTCCACCGTTGCCGCCTGTGAAGCGACTTTATCTGCTACTATCGTGGGTAGTTTGCGACCTGTCTGTGTGTCACTGGAGGACCATCCACTGTGCGTGCGCCACCGAAGGGCCAAGCATGATCCAAGGACAATCAAGAGGCTGCTCACACTCCATGGAGCAATAAGCCCCCCCACAATTGTAGTAGCTAAAAGTATGTCCATTGCCACTTCTCGTCAGCTGCTACTAATGTTATTGCTACTTTCCCTTGCCAAGCCTCTTCTTCCCCTTCTTCCCCTTCTTCCCCTTCTTCCCCTATGTAGCCGCTGTAGTGCCTTGAGTCTGGCCTCTTGGAGTAGAGGAGGAGAAGGAGTCAGCGGTGGAGGTGGGATTGGCAAACTGGGACACAATGTAGGAGCGGTAACGTAGGAGGGGTCACATTCACTAATGCAGCAAGTGGAATTTACTGATGGGCGACAACAGCCTCATGAGCCGATGTGGCCTGGAGAAAGTAACAATGAGTCCAAGAAAACAGTTATAGAGACGACGACAGCTCAGAGATGGCCACAGGGGCGAAGCCTGTAAAGAGCTTCACGTGGTCTGAGTGCGCCCCCATCATGATGGCATTGAGTCTCCATACCTGCGTCCCGCCACTAGTCCCAAGGCGCGTGCAAAGGCGCAAGGCGTGCCTCCAATTGTATGCTACAAGCTCGAGGGATGCTCGCAGAGGGAGTAAAACTCATGCATTCGGGCCGCACTCATGGCATGGGTTTCGTAGCGAGCAATGTCATGGCCAGCTCCCAGCCCTGGCGCGGGTATGCTCTAGTCCCTGTCGTGACCTCACCCAGAAAGGGGCACAAATCAACCACAGACTCCCGTGGCATGGCATAGAGCAGACTGCGTACTGCTCTTGCTGCTGTCTTGACTTGTTGAGCGTCGTGGGTCTGATACTTGTTGTGGTAGTAGGGCAAGAAGCCCTCAAATCCGGCCCCCACTTGAAACTTGGTCTCCGAGCAATCGAAACTCTCGTCGCTATTATAACCAGGTGGTGTCTCAAAGTCCTTAGGACGTCACTCTGTGAAGAGGGAAAACTTAAGCTCGAGAGATGCTAGGCGAGGTACATGGAGACCACAAGTGAGAGAAACGCCACCAAAGGTGAACGCTACTGATCGACGTGGATGTTAGTGATGGCGAGAAGGTGGCGCGATGCGAGGCAGTGATCCCAGATTAAGCTAAAAAATACGCTCCTCAAGGATGGGAATCTCGTCCTCACGTGTGTAGCATTGATGCTGCACTGATGGTGTAGCTCCTGCCGGTCCTCCCGGTGTCTGCAGTGAGGTCCCTCAAAGACCCGAATTTACTCTGCGACCTCCTACAATATTTTTGTCTAATGTTGCTACTAGCAGTGCACCTCATCCTGTGTCCGACCAAGCTCGTTGATTGCGAATGACTACGGCCGTGGACTCATGGTGCCCGAAGTGTGGAAAGAGGAGGGGCCTCCTAGCCCCTTGCTCTTGTCACGGACCGGCTTCAACGGTACTGCTTGGTATGGGTCCGAACATCAACATTGTCAGAATAAAGTAACATTGGCAATTGTCGAAAAGATGGAATAGTCGCAATAATTGATGTTTCAGCCAAGAAGTTGGCTGTGTCAGTGATGATGTCATCACCTTTAATGATGACGTCAGCATGAAGGTTGTCCAAATGAAGCAAAATTTGAGAGGATGATGTGCAAAAGGATGATGAATGCAATGGTGTTCGATTTTCGTGCCAAAAAAGGAAACAAAATCACATTTCTCTTCTCAGCCCAAAATTCAGAAAAAATCTAGATTTGAGGTCGTTTCTTGTTTCCCGGACCATACTGGACACGAAATGAGACAGGTGGGGACGCAATGGTCATAATATTACAAGAGATTTCTAAGGAGCCCTTACATGCCGAAAACATATGAAAAGTACATATGGTGTAGTTGCCCTCTCTGACATACTGAGGAGGTCGGTAGGTGCGACCTGAATGAAGCTTTCGGGGAGCCTCATGGACCCCTTAGCCACATCAAGTGCCCCAATTGCTGCTGGAGAGGGTTGAGCAACCCTTTGCTGCCTTGTGGTGGTGGTGTGGTGATGCGGTTGAAATGGCGTCTCCATTTATGCAATGTGCTATGGTGGTTCATGGTGGCTTGATGAGTCCTACCAAGACCTTGACTTTACCTACGACTCTCACTGTTGTAGCCACTATTGCGTCTCTGCTGCGTAGCTCAGTGAGGGATGCCTCTTCGCTTTGATACCATGAGAATCTACTAGGAAGCTTCCTAACCTTACTGCTGCTGACGTGGCAACACTCTCCTGTCGGCTAACGCACTAGCAAGAAAGCAGGTACATGGTACAACAAGGGTTAGGCCAGGGAGACGTACAAAGTCTCATAAGCATCAATAGCATGGAAATGCACAGAGAAGTGAAAACAGACAAACACAGAGCATACACACCTATCGCGGCCCATGGTGGGTGATGCACGTGGCAGTGTCAGTTTGTCCTAAAATCGGCCCAAAGCCACTGTTTTGGTCATAACTCTACACGGAGTCATCCAAACGGAACACCATATGCACCTAGAGATAAAAAATCTTCAGCCGGATGCTATAAGTGGTAACGTGCACATGTCATCGATTGGTGGACACATCATGCAAAACATGGAAATCGGGCTCGAAAGCCAATCCACTAAGAAAACTGTAGCGATTGAAGAAAAAGCTACAAAGCATCCCACAAAGTACCTGGTACACTATGGCAGCTGTCCAGGAGCTATTGGTGGGTGGAGCCACCACCCCTGGGCGCTCTAGCACCGGTTGGATCCGCATCACGGATTTTCACGAGCATGGATACGGTGGAGTGGTCATTGTAAGTTTTACAGAAAGACGGGGATGTCTCACATCACGACATGTGATTTTCCGAAGGATGGGTTTGCGTGGGGCTTCCGTGACATCCCATGTGCTGAAAGGGAATTTGAGAGGCCCCGTTGCTACGAGGCCGTGCAGGTGCCTTCGTAAGGAATAAAACTTTCAACCCGGAATCTATTTTGGGGATGGGTTTTAACATATTTTGAATCAGAAATATGGGGGGTTCTGCATGAAAATAAGGGGGTCATTTCTCAGTCGCGATGTCGCAAGGTAGCAAGAGTCGCGATCGAGAAAAAATCACCTGTTCCCCCTTGCTATGCTTGATCAGCAATGTATGTTATTGATTGAGCATGACGAGGGAGTTAGATACCTTGTTTTTCTTTCTTAAAGTGGTGGATATGGCGGATGTAAGTTACCGCAAGTGGATATGGCAAGGCCAACCTTGAGGTCGCTCCCCTAAACAATCTTTGGGGCCGATTCAGTTTTACCCACCTTTTGAAAAAGTTAGGACGAAGTTGTTATATGTCCATCACTTTAGTCGATTTATCAGCTCTGTCCATAGTCGAAACCGACATGACAGCGATGCCCATGTTTTCCGTTTCTCGAGCGAAAACAGGCACGTCTCATATATATTTCATGTATTTAACATATGTGACATGGATTTCGACTTCAAGGGCGAAGTCGAACTTCGTCCCTCGTCGCGAGCTCGCAGGAGGGATTTCGTAGCAAAACCTCCCTGCGAGCTCGCAATGACCGTGACAAACCCCCCATTTTATCTAGGCGGTTTTTCACGTGTTAGCGGGGGTTTGCGAGATGCGGCGCTCGTGTGCTAGAAGAAAGGGAATGTGCCGGGCCCCGCTACCCCGGGGCCAGACAGATGCCCGGGCAAGTAAAAGAATAAAACCCAAACCCTCCATTTAAACTAGGGGATTTGTCGTAGGTTTGGGGGGGTTCGCGAGATGCGGTGCACATGTGATAGAAGAAAGGGAATCTGCCGGCCCCGCTACCGCGGGGCCCGGCAGATGCCCGGGCAAGTAAAGAATAAAATCTGAACCCCCAGTGTCACTAGGGGGTTTTTCGGATATTGGGGAGGGGGGTTTGCGAGATGCGGCACACCTTGTCGCAAGTTTTGGAGTTGGCAGTTGCGAACTCCAAAACTTGCAACATGGTGACTTTGAACATCGGTGAGCCTCGTGTCAGAAGTCGCCGATTTCGCTCTCAAAGTCGGCGACGTCCGACCTCGAGAGCGAAGTCGAATTCCGTTTTCGGTCGCATCTTTGAAACATGGGCTACGCTTTAATGACGTTTTCAACTACGGACAGCGCTGATCTATCGACCGGAACCATGGACACCTGGGTATTTCGATCCAAGAAGTTATGCGCCGGTTAACCACGGTTGAGAACTTCATTCACATATCAGCAAGTTTTACAAGAACAAGACCTGAAGGCCCAATTTTCGGCAGGGGGGTGCATTTTTTCCCTGCTGATTTTAATTGGTGTGCTCTTTGCCCAAAGTTAAAAAAAGAAGCACCCGTTACCCATGTTAAACGACAAGACTCCGATACCCACTTTTCATGCGGGACGGAAGCATGAGTGAAAAATGCAGAATGGGCCCCAAGTGGAAGAATTATCTTTCATGAGAAGTGATGGACCTGTCCGTCTACGTGGCATGCCACGATGTCAGGTTATACCGGAGCAGTGGAGGACCACTGAAAGGTGCCTATGTCATAGTCGATTCTCCATACAGTCACAAACAATCATGTGCTGACTGGAACAACGGACAACATTGATGTCTCTGATCCATGATTTTTCAACCAATTACAGATTGCTAAATACGTCGTTCCTCTATCATCACTCGCGAGTCATGTACAATGTAACATCCATTTGACGACCCATTGGACAACCATTTGGCCATGGTTTGCATGATGATTGTGGGCCACGTTGATGCACTCGTTGGATTATCGAACCGGTATAATGTACTGGTTTGAATTGTCGTTGGGCATAGTTCCAAGTAAATAAATGCATCTTATGCTTTCTTTCAGTTCGTTCAACTCACGAAAACTTTCCATATGTTGTTGGCTCGAATGACATGTGCACCGAGGGGCGGAAGAACTGGGCTGAAAAACGTGGATGAGGTGCTCCATGTTACAGAGACCTGTTCGCATTTGCCATGGGGTGCGAATGGTACGCACAGTGAAGTGAACAACCGCGATGGAGTGGGTCCTGAAGACCATGAGTGAAAGGTCGCGGTTGACCATGTCATGCAACATGGTGAACCCCGGATGCATGTCCCAAGATGCTCCTAACAGTCACAGTTGTTGGAATAATAGAACTGGGACCGGTACGTCTGCTGTGGCACCTGACACCCAATAAGTGCCAACATGGCTCGCGTCTGGCACCTCGCACCGTCGTTGGCGAATGCATGGGATCGGTACTCCAGCTATGACACCAGAAACTCAATATTTGCCAACATGGCACAAGTGTCGCACCAGGCATCGTCGTCTGACATAAGTTTTAGACCCCCTTCGCTTTCACAAGACATGACTTGTCGAACATGCATGTTCATGGTTTGTATTGCGGACGAACCGCTGAAAATATTTCTTCATTTAAAAAATATGACGAGTTTCTGCGGCAGAAACCCCCCTCCCCCCCTATTCTATACCAGCGTCCAACGATAATAATGAAGCAAGTTCGGTTCGTCCTCTCGAGTTTAGGTTGTTGAAAAGTAATTTTTTGCGATGAAAAAACACTTGTATGCTGTTTTCACACTGAAATAGCACGAAAATCCCACGAAAAAAAGAGAGGAAGGAATTGACTGAATCGAAAAATATTGTGACTACAAGACCCACTTTTGATACCATGAACAAACTATTATGGTCATGTTTCCTGAAGATTGGGCTCTGCGTATACGTTCATTCAATATTTTCACTCTGTGGAAAATGCGGTTAGTCGTTCAAAAGAGTGGATAATTCACTCATTTAATGCACGATGTGGGTACTCGGGCAGGACAATGCTCAGAACGTGGGTAAAAAGAAGTTAATCAGAAAATCTTTACAATGGTCGGGTCACGCTCCGCAGATGTCTTCCTTCAACCACTGTCCTTCGCCCTCCCGAGTGACCACCCCTCCGAAGCCGCCTCGGGCCCTCATGCGCGGTGTGCATGCACCAGTCGCTGACGCGTCACCTAGTGGCTTTCAAAGCGGAATCTCGGAAGGCAGGCCCTGTCGCGAGAAGGTCGAAAGCACGGCGAAAGCTGAGGGTCCAGTTTCGGTTGCTGGCCAGCTTTTGGCGCGTCAAGCCCCTTCTGTGTAGCGCAGTGAGTCGGAGCTGATCTGTGGGGGCGAGGTCGAGCCGCTTCGGTCTTCGGCCCGAGTCGCTCCTGCTCCTGTCGCTGCTGCCGCTGCTGCTGTTGCTGCGGGCGAGCAGCAGGCGTCGGCCTTCGGTCACAGCGCTTCGGCGCATTTGTCTCCATCCCTCTCTGTTCAATTCATCTCTTCTTGTTTCCCTTCGCTGTATTTCTCTCTCCATCTCTTCCTCTCTCCCCTTTTTCTGTACAGTGGCATCTTACTCTGCCACTGTCCGCGGCCATCCGCAACTGGCGGGAAGCATCTCGCGCATTTCTGCACCATCTCGCGCTTTTCTGCACAATTTCGACGCTCTCTCGCCTCCTGACATTCGCAATCCGCATCCTACCAGTGAATTCCTATCGACTGAACTTGGCAACATCTCCCTCCCCCTTCCTCTCCCCTCTCTCGGTGGCGTCCCCGCCCATCGCCTGGCATTGCTGGCGGCCACTCCCCTCCTTCCTCTCGGTGGAAAGGGCGTTCAAGTTCAAAGGCACTTCCTGTTGCTGCCGCATCCATGGCGACAGCACCCACCGTTTCTGCCGCCGCTGGCATGCCAGCTGGTGTAGCTGGCGCCGCTGCTCCTGCTGGGCGTCCGTTGCGCCGGCTGGAATCATGCAACGTAGCCGTCGCCGTCCCTTGTGGCCGCAGGAGCTGCAGTGCTGACATCAGTCCTCGTCACGGGAGCTGCAGTGCTGACATCACTCCTCGTTACGGGAGCTGCAGTGCTCACACCGGTGTAGCCTGCCGTCGAGTCCATAGCGTCTCCTCCTCCTCCTTGCGGTCGTGGTCTTCGTCATCATCGCGGCTGTCATTGTTGTCTCTGCCACGTCTGCCTGGTGCTCCTTTGCCGTCGGCTGTCGGGGATTTGGATGGTGGCAGCAGCAGTGCCCGCCGAGGGCGGAAGCGATGGCAGAGGCTGGGGGTGGTCGTGAGGGCATTGGGAGAGGCGCGGAGCGGCGAGATTGTGCAGTTTTCGGCGGACGACTTTTCGGTGGACCGGCTGCTGGGTACCATGGGGTTCATGAATGTGTCGAGGTGGGTAGCATGGGGTTCATGAACATGTCGAGGTGGGTAGCATGGGGTTCATGAACACACGCACATAAGTGCGTGCGTGTGTCCATGCAAGCATGCGTGCATGCGTGCACGCGTGCGTGCGTGCGTCCATGCAAGCATGCGTGCATGCGTGCACGCGGGCGTGCGTGCATGCGTGTGTGCGTGCGTGCATGCATGTGTGCGTGCCCTCGTGCGTGCGTGCGTGCATGCGTGCGAGCGCGTGCGCGTTCGTGCGTGCGTGTGTGCGTGCGTGCGTGGGTGGGTGAGTGGGTGGGTAGGTAGGTGCGTGCGTGCGTGCCTGCGTGCGTGCGCGTGTGCGCTCGCAACGTGCGTGCGTGCGTGCGTGCGTGC
>SZWC01000632.1:133810-148443 GCA_023375785.1 Penium margaritaceum | reverse complement strand
TTGGTGTGGGTGTGTGTGGGTATTGGTGTGGGTGTGTGTGGGTATTGGTGTGGGTGTGTGTGGGTATTGGTGTGGGTGTGTGTGGGTATTGGTGTGGGTGTGTGTGGGTATTGGTGTGGGTGTGTGTGTGTATTGGTGTGGGTGTGTGTGGGTATTGGTGTGGGTGTGTGTGGGTATTGGTGTGGGTGTGTGTGGGTATTGGTGTGGGTGTGTGTGGGTATTGGTGTGGGTGTGTGTGGGTATTGGTGTGGGTGTGTGTGGGTATTGGCGTGGGTGTGTGTGGGGACTGGTGTGGGTGTGTGTGGGTATTGGTGTGGGTGTCTGTGGGTATTGGTGTGGGTGTGTGTGGGTATTGGCGTGGGTGTGTGTGGGGACTGGTGTGGGTGTGTGTGGGTATTGGTGTGGGTGTCTGTGGGTATTGGTGTGGGTGTGTGTGGGTATTGGCGTGGGTGTGTGTGGGGACTGGTGTGGGTGTGTGTGGGTATTGGTGTGGGTGTCTGTGGGTATTGGTGTGGGTGTGTGTGGGTATTGGCGTGGGTGTGTGTGGGGACTGGTGTGGGTGTGTGTGGGTATTGGTGTGGGTGTCTGTGGGTATTGGTGTGGGTGTGTGTGGGTATTGGCGTGGGTGTGTGTGGGGACTGGTGTGGGTGTGTGTGGGTATTGGTGTGGGTGTCTGTGGGTATTGGTGTGGGTGTGTGTGGGTATTGGCGTGGGTGTGTGTGGGGACTGGTGTGGGTGTGTGTGGGTATTGGTGTGGGTGTCTGTGGGTATTGGTGTGGGTGTGTGTGGGTATTGGCGTGGGTGTGTGTGGGGACTGGTGTGGGTGTGTGTGGGTATTGGTGTGGGTGTCTGTGGGTATTGGTGTGGGTGTGTGTGGGTATTGGCGTGGGTGTGTGTGGGGACTGGTGTGGGTGTGTGTGGGTATTGGTGTGGGTGTCTGTGGGTATTGGTGTGGGTGTGTGTGGGTATTGGCGTGGGTGTGTGTGGGGACTGGTGTGGGTGTGTGTGGGTATTGGTGTGGGTGTCTGTGGGTATTGGTGTGGGTGTGTGTGGGTATTGGCGTGGGTGTGTGTGGGGACTGGTGTGGGTGTGTGTGGGTATTGGTGTGGGTGTCTGTGGGTATTGGTGTGGGTGTGTGTGGGTATTGGCGTGGGTGTGTGTGGGGACTGGTGTGGGTGTGTGTGGGTATTGGTGTGGGTGTCTGTGGGTATTGGTGTGGGTGTGTGTGGGTATTGGCGTGGGTGTGTGTGGGGACTGGTGTGGGTGTGTGTGGGTATTGGTGTGGGTGTCTGTGGGTATTGGTGTGGGTGTGTGTGGGTATTGGCGTGGGTGTGTGTGGGGACTGGTGTGGGTGTGTGTGGGTATTGGTGTGGGTGTCTGTGGGTATTGGTGTGGGTGTGTGTGGGTATTGGCGTGGGTGTGTGTGGGGACTGGTGTGGGTGTGTGTGGGTATTGGTGTGGGTGTCTGTGGGTATTGGTGTGGGTGTGTGTGGGTATTGGCGTGGGTGTGTGTGGGGACTGGTGTGGGTGTGTGTGGGTATTGGTGTGGGTGTCTGTGGGTATTGGTGTGGGTGTGTGTGGGTATTGGCGTGGGTGTGTGTGGGGACTGGTGTGGGTGTGTGTGGGTATTGGTGTGGGTGTCTGTGGGTATTGGTGTGGGTGTGTGTGGGTATTGGCGTGGGTGTGTGTGGGGACTGGTGTGGGTGTGTGTGGGTATTGGTGTGGGTGTCTGTGGGTATTGGTGTGGGTGTGTGTGGGTATTGGCGTGGGTGTGTGTGGGGACTGGTGTGGGTGTGTGTGGGTATTGGTGTGGGTGTCTGTGGGTATTGGTGTGGGTGTGTGTGGGTATTGGCGTGGGTGTGTGTGGGGACTGGTGTGGGTGTGTGTGGGTATTGGTGTGGGTGTCTGTGGGTATTGGTGTGGGTGTGTGTGGGTATTGGCGTGGGTGTGTGTGGGGACTGGTGTGGGTGTGTGTGGGTATTGGTGTGGGTGTCTGTGGGTATTGGTGTGGGTGTGTGTGGGTATTGGCGTGGGTGTGTGTGGGGACTGGTGTGGGTGTGTGTGGGTATTGGTGTGGGTGTCTGTGGGTATTGGTGTGGGTGTGTGTGGGTATTGGCGTGGGTGTGTGTGGGGACTGGTGTGGGTGTGTGTGGGTATTGGTGTGGGTGTCTGTGGGTATTGGTGTGGGTGTGTGTGGGTATTGGCGTGGGTGTGTGTGGGGACTGGTGTGGGTGTGTGTGGGTATTGGTGTGGGTGTCTGTGGGTATTGGTGTGGGTGTGTGTGGGTATTGGCGTGGGTGTGTGTGGGGACTGGTGTGGGTGTGTGTGGGTATTGGTGTGGGTGTCTGTGGGTATTGGTGTGGGTGTGTGTGGGTATTGGCGTGGGTGTGTGTGGGGACTGGTGTGGGTGTGTGTGGGTATTGGTGTGGGTGTCTGTGGGTATTGGTGTGGGTGTGTGTGGGTATTGGCGTGGGTGTGTGTGGGGACTGGTGTGGGTGTGTGTGGGTATTGGTGTGGGTGTCTGTGGGTATTGGTGTGGGTGTGTGTGGGTATTGGCGTGGGTGTGTGTGGGGACTGGTGTGGGTGTGTGTGGGTATTGGTGTGGGTGTGTGTGGGTATGGGCGTGGGGTGGGGGGTTGGGGTGGGCCTGGGGGTGGGGGTTGGCGTGGGAGTGGGCTTGGTGGTGGGCGAGGGTTGGATGTTGCTGTACATGCGGGTGTGGGTATGGGTGTGGGTGTGGGTGTGGGTGTGGATGTGGGTGTGGGTGTGGGTGTGGGTGTGGGTGTGGCCATGGGCATTGGCGCAGGTTTTAACGTGGGCGTGGGCGTGGGCATGTGCTTGGGCATGTGCTTGGGCATGTGCTTGGGCATGGGCGTAGGCGTGGGCATGGGCGTGGGCGTAGGCGTGTGCTTGGGCGTCGGCATGGGCATGGGCATGGGTGTGGGCATGGGCATGGGCGCGGGTAGGCATGAGCAAAAAAGTATTCGTTATTCGAATATTCGTACAGATATTCAAATATTCGAATATCAGATACCTGTTTTACACACCTAGACAGGTATTCGAATATACTATCTGTAAGTATTCGTGAGGTATTCGTGCAGTATTCGTGCAGTATTCGTCAAGTATTCGTCAAGTATTCGGCAAGTATTCGTCATTTATTCGTCAAGTATTCGAATAGTTGAATGATATTCGAATATTCGTCAAGTATTCGTAAAGTATTCGTCAAGTATTCGAATCACGAATAGAGGATTTCATGAAGTATTCGAATCACAGATACCTCAAAATGAGGACAGATATATTCGAATGCTCATGCCTAGGCGCGGGCGTGGGCATAGGCATGGGTGCGCTTGGTGGGCATGGGCACCAGCAGGGCGGGTGTGGGGGCAGGGGCGCGTGTGTGGACAAGAGCGTGGGACTGGGTGTGGCCGTGGGCGCACAAGCACACGCCCACGCGCACGCGCACACACTCCCTCTAGCGCGCACATGCACATGCACATGCACACGAGCACGTGCACACGCTCTCGCATGCACACGCACACACGCACACGTACACACGCACATGCACTGACACACGCACACACACATGCACACCCACTCGGACACGCACATGAACATGCACACGCGCATGAGCACGCGGACGCGCACGCGCACACACATGCACTCTCACACGCACAGACATACACACACACACACACACACACACACACACACACACACACACACACACACACACACACACACACACACACACACACACACACACACACACACACACACATACGCGCACACGCACATTTGCATGCACATGCAGACGCACATAGTGATGTGCATGACTGTGTACATGAGACGGAGCTGTACATAAACATACTCATGCATGTATGAAGTCCTGCATTTAAGTGTGCTCACTAGAGCCTCCTGAAAATGTCTGTCCCTTTGCACTTGGAAGATGAATGCCTATGTTCACTCATCACTGTCTACCAAGTACTTTTCGCACCTGCAAATGTCCATACCCATGCATGGTGAAGATGGAGGCACAAGCGTAGATTCACAATCAGCCAACGTACGTGTTGAGGGTTCACAGTGTCCAAGTGTAACTGAAGCTTCGCATAGCTAGTAACAAGTCAGATGGCCTGGCCAAGTCAGATGGTCAGGTCGTCCACGCTGTCCATACAGATCAGATGTTGAGGGTCCAGAGGGGGAGGGGGGGGGGGGGGGGGGGGGGGGGGGGGGGATGTTTGTATTGAATAGGCAAGTACCCAGACCATCGCGGACAAGCTCGAGTCCGACCCTGTAGACTGCTGCAACCGAACGCAAGGCAACACAAGTCTGGAGTCCCATCCCCATCACCATTCACACCACAGAGAGTCTGTTGCACATTCGTCGTCCTCCATCCCAGTGTTGTTCAGAATGTTGCATTTTGTGTCTCGCAAAGTGGAACGGCTGAAACCGCAACCCCTAGCAAAACCTGACACTGCATCGTGGCACGCTGATGTCATTTTTCTTCCACCGCTGCACATGATGTGGCGGCACTTTGCGAGCTGAGTGCTGGGCTACGAGTTTGCGGAGTAGAGAAAGTCGTTCCCCGCCACCCAGCAGGGACGACTGTGTTGCACAGAAGCAAAGCCGCTGCACTAAAGCTGTTGCAAACAAACCGTTGGACAAGTCGCAGGGAGGAAGAGAACTCATCGCCATGTCCTGGCAGCGTCGCCGTCGGCATTGTCTGCACTTTGTCTGTACCGTTGTGGCTTTCTCACACATTGGGGTGCACTCGCAGGTACTGCGCCGCTGACGAGCGATGGGCGAACTCGGTGGCGTTTCTCGACCGCAACGGCGGCAGCGGATGGGACCTTCTCCAGGTGGGGAGTGAGACGGAGGAGTGCGGATGCGTTGGCCGGTCTTCCACTTATCCCACCATGCGAATCAGAGACCACGTAGCACTCATGACATGAAATGGCTCTGTGCTTGCGCTGTTGCTTGCAGTTGTGCTTGCACTTGTGCTTGCTGCTGTGCTTGCAGTTTGTGCATGCATGTGTGCATGCAGATGTGCGTGCGTTTGTTCATGCACGCAGGATATCATGGAGCTGTGGCATGCGTGTGTGCACTTATGCTTTTGTTGTGCACGGAACCTCCAATGGATTACAGAGCGGTGCTGATGGAGTTTGAGAGGACTTGCAGTGGAGGTGTTGAGCAGTGTCAAGTAGAGAGGTGTTGAGCAGTGTCAAGTAGAGTTCTAGAGTATTTGAGGATGCACAGCGTTTCTTTCACAGCTATGCGTTCTTTCACAATCCGACTTTCTCACGGTGTCGCAGGCAATGCTGAACGCAGACTACCGCCAACGGCCCAGCGCAAGCGCAGCTCTGAAGCATCCCTTCTTCGCGCCAGAAGGTTCCTCTTCCTCTTGACGAAGACGGACGCACTTCAGTCCATTTTTGGGGAATCAATGTCTGTCCTCGCCGGCTCCACCTAAGGGATTTGTCGTCCGATACCCGAACGCTGTGGAAAAATGAAGAGAGGCAGAAAGGAGGGGGGGGGGGGGGGGGGGGGGGGGGGGGGGGGGGGACCTCCTCCATTGTGATGCAGTTGCACAAAGGATGCAGACTCTATGCGATGGGCCAGCTGTCAGCGTAGCCAGCAGTACTGGTGCCCATAGGGGCTACGGTTGTGGAAGAAAACGCCTCAACAATGCATAATATTAGCTGTGACAATTTGGCATAAAAATTCCTCACAGCTTTCTAACTGCTCTCCATGGTGCGAGGTTAGCTTTAGTCTCCGTGGAGGAATTTGGTGAAGATAGTGTGCTGGTTTTGCGTGCTGGACATGAGT
Organism: Penium margaritaceum; assembly: GCA_023375785.1. NCBI lineage: Eukaryota > Viridiplantae > Streptophyta > Zygnematophyceae > Desmidiales > Peniaceae > Penium > Penium margaritaceum. Next base: position 142,620 of record SZWC01000632.1, on the reverse strand, counting down.
GCACAAAGCCTTGTACGACTGTGACTACTGTGGAGCAGGGCTGATGGCGGTATTACTGGTACCGTGGTATACCGTGTCCGTTTACCGCGGTATTGCAGTACCACAGTACGGTACATTTTTGAATGGTACCGGTACAAGATCATTACTGACCTGGCATGGTGACCCCCCTTTCGTACCGCTGTACCATACCATGGTACAGTACCAAGGCAGAGAAAAATTCGAAGGATTGTTGCTGAACATTTAACGGTAATGCGGTATGAAAAACGTGCATGAACAGGAGGTAACACACTAGCGACAATGACACTGCAAGGACACTTGCTGTTGACTTGCCGGGACAGGGTTCACATTGTTGAGCAGAAAAATATGGTCGCTCATACAATTCAAATCAGTGGCACTGTTTGCTTCATTTTTCCGTCTTCGTCTAAGAGCTTTGGCAAAGGTTCGAGACTGCGTCCATTCGTTAAAGTTCAGACATTGCATTCCTAGTTCTCTTAGGAACACGTTTATCGCACAATGAAGCCTTGTATTTCAGATATGAAAACCGAGATAAACATTTCTCTCATTTCCATATGTATCAAAATATGCACCCTCACAGAAAGTTGTCCATGCTCGCTTGTTGTGGCTTGTTCAAACGCGAAGTCCGCCAGATTGCACAAATAGGGTCGTACTCATACCGAAGTCCATCGACTGGCAAGAGAAATCGTCAGGAAAGGAGACCTTGATTGATTAAAATGACGCGTGACGAGACTGGTCCGCGAGAGAATCGGAAGGCGTCCAGACTGAAACATATATTGGAGGTCCTGTTTAATCAATGACCTGATCGCAGCGTTGCCAACCCCTGACGGGATGTCAAGCTACCCCCCCTCCCTCTCGCGCCTTGAAAGGCCACCCTCTCCCTTCATCGGTACCCCATTCTTGCAGCGGAAAAATATTTTACATTACGTCACGTTTCTCTCTTGTCTATATGTAGAAGGCACGTCGCAACGTTAGTCCACCTTTTGACAAAACTGTTTTTTTTTTTCTCTACGACATGTCTACAATCTCCATCCCACTTCAAATTTCCAGAGCAGGTTTGTTATGCTGACGCAACGTAAAGATTCACAATAATCTAACAAGAAAATCGGTCATGTCATCCATGTGAAATCAGGTACTGCGGTGCATTTGTGGCTATGAATTGTATACTGTGCATTATACCATGTATTGCGGTGCACTAAATGTACCGCGGTATTTCACCAATAGCGGTCCTACCGTGGGAGGGCTACTGGTATCGATTTGAACCTCCCACGGAACTAGGTGTTGTGCTTTGTGCCGTTCCTGTACAGTTTACTGTGACCACTCGGCCGTGTCCATACTCGTGCAGATCCCTGAGGCAGGCGGCCCTGGTGACACCGGCGCGACGACAGGCGGCGGACTACCCGCTTGGAGCTGACCGACCACTGTTCCAGAGCCCCAGATGCCACCGGGACTCTTTGGTGTGTCTTATACGCCTTGCAGGCGTCTTTCGGCGGACTGGTCATGAGGCCTATTTGCATGTTTTTGCATTGTATGCTCATTGTCAGTCGATGGATGCATGCATGTGACCAGTCGTAGCGTCCGTCTTTTGATTCTGCACGTCTAGTTTCAGACGGCGTAGCATTCTGACATGTGTGCGCAGAGTTACGGCCAAAACAGTGGTTTTGGGCCGGTTTTAGGACAGCTCTTGGACTGCCGCGTGCGACACCCGCCGTGCGCCGCGGCAGGTATTTATGCCTTGGACCTGTCATTTGTCATTTCTCTCTGCATATGCTATATTGAAGCATTCTGACACTGTCTTGTGTCTCCTAGCCAAACCCTTGCCGTTGTGTGTACGACCTGTGACAGTCGTCACCGTCTGATCAGGCACTGACGCCCGGTCAGCGGCTGTGTTGCTAGGAAGCTTCTACGCACTTTCTCTTGGTATCAGAGCAGTGAGACAGTTCTCACAGAGCTGCGCAGCAGAGACGCAGTAGAGCAGCAGCAGTGAGAGTCACTGCTGCAGCAGAGTTTCTGGGGTCCGTTGGAGACGGCCGGTCGCGGTCAACGCACTCCACCCACCACGTGAGATCGCAGCTGCAGAGGCAGCAGCAGCGGCGTGTACCGCCACGCAGAGGTGTGTGGCGGCTGCAGTGCGTGCAGCCGCCCTCCCACAGCCGCAGCAGCAGAGCAGCAGCAGCAGAGGCGGCGGCAGCAGCAGCGCAGCCGCAGCGGCCGCACCAGCAGCATGGCAGCAGCGGCGGCAGCAGCAGCGCAGCAGCAGTGTCGGCAGCAGCAGCGCAGCAGCGGCAGTGGTGGCAGCGGCATAGCAGCAGCAGCGGCAGTCACGGCGGCAGGAGCAGCGCAGCAGCGCGCGGCGGCGGCAGCCAGCAGCAGCTGCGGCGCGCAGCAGCAGCCGCAGCGCGCAGCAGCAGCAGCAGCCGCGCAGCCGCTGCTGCCACCGCTGCACACGCAGCGACGCAGCTGCTGCTGCAGCTGAGAGTACAGCTGCAGTAGCAGCTGGGCGGAAGCTGCTGCGCAGCTTCCGCGGAGCTGCCGCGCGCCACCGCGAAGCGGCTCCACACGCGCGCAGAACCGTGACAAGAAAAAAAAAAGAAAAAAGAAAGGAGGGGACGAGCTGACATCAGCATTGTTGATTGCTGACGTCATCAGGCCGTGCTGACGTCAGCAACCACTTGCTGACGTCAGCATTACACTTAGCCAAAATTTTCACCCGGAAAGTCAAAAGTTGCCAGCGTTTCAACTCGTCGAGAAAAGCAGACGGTTTTGAAATCCGACAAACTTGACCTATCGTCCCATAGTGAGCGGTGACATGAGTTCGCCCGACGACAAGGACAAGGGACGAGGTGATCCCTCCTCCTCTTCTTCAGGGGTGTTGAGCCCTCGCTCGCAGGCCATTGCGGACTTGCGCAGCCAGCAGGAGGAGATGCGTCGTCTGCAGCGAGAGCAGACTGACACGATCCGCACGTTGACTGAGCTTCTGCGTGCCCAGTCCACGGCTCCTTCGCGGATTTCTGAGGGAGCTGCAGGCGTTGCGGCCTCCACCCAGCACTCGGCCCAGGTGCCCGTGACAGGTGCTCCACCTGCTTCACCTCCTGGTGTGGTTTCTCCACCACCTGCGGGCCTCCTTGATGACGAGCCTTTCATGCCAGGCTTCGAGGATGACTCCCAGGAGCGGGAGATTCGTCTTCTACAGGAGCGCCTCCGTCAGCTGCAGACGGGTACCCGACCTCCACCCGTGTCCCCAATACGATCGTCACCTGACTTCCCGGTGATCACCCCCTTCCAGGAGCCTTCCCCGTCTCTCGCCCTCCTCAGCCTGCGGTTGCTCTCCCCACGGAGCGGCAGCCAAAGGACTTTGAGGCACCACCTCCACGGTACATTAGCGAGGATGGATTTGACTGCTGGGAGATCCTGTTTCAGGTGTGGGCCACTTCCGAGGGAGTGTGGCCTTACTACCACAGCCCATACCAGTCTACAGATCCAGCACAGGTGCTGACAGCAGCCCGGGCCATGCGAGGACTTCTCTANCATCAGGAGACTTCCCTCGCTGCAGCAGTCCTCGCCTCACCACCATCTTCCCTCCTGCAGTCACCCTCATCTACCTCCATCACGAGCGCATCTTCCTCCTCCTCTTCGATCCCGTCTACACCCACACAGACACAGGTTGTTGCAGCAGCTGCCCAGGGGAAGAAGAAGAATAAGAAGCGCGGATCGGGTCAGCAGCAGTCGTCATCCAGTGGTAGCAGTGGCCGTTCCGTGCACTGCTACAACTGTGGAGGTGCCCATCGCTACACCGAGTGCCAGCAGCCGCTTGACTGGGAGCGCATCACTCGTGGACTTCAGGCTGCCCATGCTGCTCGCACCGCGTCCGGCACGTCGCTCGCACACCCCTCTGGACGCGCGGCGACCACGACTGCAGCTGTTCCTGCGTCCTCACTAGCGAGCAGCAGTGATCCCGACCCACGTGATCGCACCATCGCCGAGCTTCGTCATCTTCTGGTGCTTCGCTTTTAGGGAGGTGCGAGTGTGTTGTCATCGTCGAGTGGGTCACAGACTGCTGGTTCGTCCGTCCTTGTGACTTGTGATGACATGTGTGGGGGAGCACAGTCCGCATGTGATGATGTTGGGCCTGACTGCACTGACTGGATTCATGAGTCTCACCTTCGTGATGTACGTCGTTCCTTCTCACCGACGGCTCAGCGTCCCCTTGATGCCGAGTGTTCCATTGCTCGTTGTACAGTGACGTCCACCAGTCGTGACTCCGGTGGCACTTGGATCATCGATTCCGGTGCCACCCACCACATGACGTGTTGTCGTAGTGACTTTGTGGTACTTGGTCCTGTCACGACTGTCCGTTCTGTTCGTACAGGCTCTGGTCAGTCCTTACCGTTCCACGGCGTTGGGGTTGTATGCTTTGATGGTCCGTCTGGCCCCCTGTATCTCTCTGAAGTGCTGTTTGTGCCTGATCTTGAGCTCAGTCTGCTGTTTGTGCGTGCCTGCACTCTGATGGGTCTCTCCGTTGAGCATACCGCTGATTCAGCGACTGTGACTGCTCTTGACACCCGTAGCATTGTCCTGCGTGCTTCAGTCGTAGATGATTTGTACCGCATTGCTCGGCCCTCCTCCCCTTGCTCTCCCNCTCCTCTGGTCGCGTTTTTGTCACTGGTGTTCTATCCCCGGAACACCAGCGGTTGCTTCACCGACGTCTGTGTCACGTGGGCTCCGACACTGTGTCGAAGCTCATTCGGACACAGCCCGCTCTTGGCCTTGACGTGGCTTCTTTCGAGAAGCCACCCAAGACCGACTGTCTTTTTTGCGCTCAGGGAAAGATGCACCGGTGCACTTATCCTGATTCGCGTTCCCGAGCGCTGAGGCCTCTCGAGTTGGTCCACTCGGACCTGCTCGGTCCTCTCCCGGTCGAGTCTCTGTCCGCGAGGGGCCGGTATGTTCTGACGTTGACTGATGACTTCACCCGGATGCGGTGGGTCTACAGTCTGCGTCAGAAGAGCGACGCCGCTCTTGCGGTTCGGCTCTGGCTCGTGATGGCTGAGCGTCAGTCTCGTCACACGCTACATACCTTTCGCTCGGATCGCGGCGGCGAGTTCCTCGGTGAGATGGACTCCTTCTTTGCTGAGCACGGCATTTTTCACCAGGTCTCCGCTCCTGCTACCCCACAGCAGAACGGTGTATCTGAGCGCTGGAACCGCACCATAGAGGATGCGGTCTGCGCCATGTGGTCTGAGTGCGGTCTCCCGGAGTCCTTCGCCTTCCAGGGCTTCGCCTACATGACTTGGGTCTGGAACCGCCTCTCGCATGGTCCGCTTCCGGATCATGTTACACCGTACGAGCTCTGGTTTGGCCACCGTGCTGATCTTCGTCTTGCTCGCGTCTGGGGTTCCCTGGCCTCCATGTGGTACACCGAGGACCAGCAGGGGTCCAAGGTCTCCCCTCGGGGTCGCTTGTGTGCCTTCATCGGCATCTCCCCGCGGTCGAAGGCCTGGCGCTTTTGGGACCCCACTCGCCGTCGTGTCATTGAGTCCCGTGACGCGCTGTTTTTTTAGTCACTCACATACCGTGATCTGACCTCGATCACAACCCTCTCTGCAGCCCATGTCCCTTCCTGTGAGGGTCCTCGGCGGATGGGGGAGACTTCTCCGCCAGCGACCATTCCTCGTCAGGCTGATGTGTCCGCTCGAGTCCCCTCTCGGTCTCCACCACTTGATGATCCGGCTATCATTGCCGTTGGTCCAAAGATCCAGCCCATTCAGCCTGTTTCACACCCCACAGGTACCGCTGCTGTCACGCCTCCTCCTGCGTCACCACCTGTGTCTACTGGCACCCCTGCTCCGGCGTCTGACCCAGTTCAGTCCACTCCTGTGAGGCCAGCCTTGCCCGCTGTCACCCTAAGCTCTGTGTCCCCCACACACGCATCTCCTCGCACGGCATCTCCGGTTGCCTCGTCTCAGTCCTCACCAGCTGTGGTCGTACCTGTCCCTGTGGTCGTACCTGTTCCTGAGCCTGAGGTGCGCCCCTCAACCTCCGGTTACTCCCGTGAGCCCGGTGGTCGGCTCCGACCACTGGATTCCGGAGCTCAGCGAGTGTCGGGTCCCGGACCCAGGCATTCCTCTCGCAGCATCGCGAGCGGTGATCCAGGCACAAAGGCCTTATGCCTGAGTGTCCGCACTGAGCTTTCAGAGGTACACCCAGCGTGCCCCATAGGGCACGACCTGGTCACTCGCGAGTTCCATATCGCCTGTGACGCAGCAGCTGATCTCGTGGCTGATAGGCATGACACTGAGGCGTGTGCACTTGCCACGCAGAGTTCCCCCTCTATGGCGCCTGACCCGGGCACATTGAGGGAGGCTTTCTCATCGCAGGATGCTGATGCCTGGCGAGCTACTTGCGAGGATGAGCTTCGTGCTATCCGAGAGCACAGAGTCTACGAGCTGGTCGACCTTCCCCCTGGGAGGAAGGCTATTCAGGTCAAGTGGGTCTTTCGCAAGAAAGTGAAGCCGGATGGCTCACAGGAACGCTACAAGGCCCGCTTGGTCGTCAAGGGTTTCTCTCAGATTGAGGGAGTTGATTACACTGACACCTTTGCCCCTGTCGGCCGCATGACCTCAGCTCGAGCTCTGTTCGGTGTAGTGGCTCAGCATGACTGGGAACTACACCAGATGGATGTGAACAACGCGTTCCTCCATGGCTCTCTGGATGAGGAGATCTACGTGGCTCAGCCACCAGGCTTTGAGGACGGTGACAAGGTCTGGCGCTTGCGCAAGTCCTTGTACGGCCTCAAGCAGTCTCCACGGTGTTGGAATCGGGAGATCACTGGCACCTTGACTCGCGCAGGGTACGTACAGAGCGAGGCAGACCCCTCGCTCTTCATCCTACCGACACCCGAGCGGTTCACCGCCATCCTGGTCTATGTTGATGACCTTCTGATTGCGTCTCCAGCCCTGGAGGCCGTGAAGGAGGCCAAGGTTGTCCTGCAGACTGCCTACAGGATGAAGGACCTCGGTCCTGCATCGGTGTTTCTTGGTATGGAGATCGTGAGAGATCGTAGACATCGGACACTGTTGCTGCATCAGGCCCGATACGCTCGAGTCGTGGGGGAGCGCTTTAGCGATCTCCTTGGTGCAGTGCCCACCGCTTCCATACCCCTCACACCTGATGGGCAGGATGCCCTGAAGGTGGATGACCCTACACAGCTGGGGGAGACAGTGGACGTGACCTTGTACCTCAGTCTTATCGTATCTCTGATGTACCTGGCCACTACCACGTGTCCCGACATCGCGTTCGCCGTCAACCTCCTCGCTCAGTTCTCGCAGGCCCCACGTGTGAGAGCTCTTCATGCGGTTGTGCGAGTGGTACGGTACGTGGTCTCCACACCGTATCTCGGACTCTGCTTTCGTCGGCAGTGTTCGGTGGTCCTTGACGGCTATACTGACAGCGACTGGGCTTGGAGCCCTGATGGGCGCAGTCGCACTGGCTACGTGTTTTTGCTCGGTGGTACCGCTTTGTCTTGGCGAAGCGGGAAGCAGGGCTGTATCGCACGTAGCTCGTCGGAGGCAGAGTATGTGGCTTTGGGCGTAGGGGCTGCTGAGGCAGTTTGGCTGCAACGCTTGTTTCTTGAGCTTGGACAGTCAATACCCGCTATTGTGCTGCGTTGTGACAACCAGAGTGCTCTCGCCATTGCGGAGAACTCTGGTGTTTTTCATGCTCGCACAAAGCACATTGCGGTTGAGCATCACTTCGTTCGTGATCTGGTGGAGCGACGCGTGATCTCCATCATGTGGGTTGGCACTGACTTGCAGCGTGCTGATTTCTTGACGAAGGCACTTGCCCGCGGAAAGTTCCTGGTGGNGTGTTGTGCTTTGTGCCGTTCCTGTACAGTTTACTGTGACCACTCGGCCGTGTCCATACTCGTGCAGATCCCTGAGGCAGGCGGCCCTGGTGACACCGGTGCGACGACAGGCGGCGGACTACCCGCTTGGAGCTGACCGACCACTGTTCCAGAGCCCCAGATGCCACCGGGACTCTTTGCTGTGTCTTATACGCCTTGCAGGCGTCTTTCGGCGGACTGGTCATGAGGCCTATTTGCATGTTTTTGCATTGTATGCTCACTGTCAGTCGATGGATGCATGCATGTGACAAGTCGTAGCGTCCGTCTTTTGATTCTGCACGTCTAGTTTCAGACGGCGTAGCATTCTGACATGTGCGCGCAGAATTACGGCCAAAACAGTGGTTTTGGGCCGGTTTTAGGACAGCTCTTGGACTGCTGCGTGCGACACCCGCCGTGCGCCGCGGCAGGTATTTTTTTGGTTTTTGCGCTCATTGTGCTCTGTTGTGTCCTCCCGGCTTGTGTACATCGGCGTGCAGATGACTGACGGCGAGATTCGACGCCGATGGAGTGTCCTCCGGTGGAGCCGACGCACGCTGAGGTCGTCTCGCAGTTCGCTGGAGCCTCCTCTCTCCGGCGACGTGTTCAGCTCCATCGGCAGACCTCCTCGGCGGTCGCACTGCCGGCAGTCACTGCCACCGCAGTCGCTGTCTGCATGCGTCCAGCGCGTACTGTCGTGTCTGCGTTGTCATGCACTGCCTAGGGTCCCAGTTACATGTTGCATGGCCCTGTTTGGCAGCATAAACCATCGTGGGCACTATCTGGGTTTAGGCTGCCATAACTCCTCGCTACTATTTTTCTAGCAAATTCTGACCGCACGGCTGCGTTCGGAGCGTCGGTATTATGGTATGGTCCAGTTTTCAGGCAAAACGGACGACGCCCGGGTTTTGGGCTG
>SZWC01000632.1:66429-82691 GCA_023375785.1 Penium margaritaceum | reverse complement strand
CCAAAAAATCCGTTCCTTTATTTATTTATTTACCGAACTCCTTAGACCCTGCAAAACCTATCTGGACACGATCGGGATGCGCCAAGGTGGTAGATTGTGAGCAGCTAGTGCTCAAACGGATTCACATGCCATAATGAGCGGTGAAACCTCCATAATCGTAAAAATATCAAACTAATGAGCATCCAGCTGCACTCGGTCTGAAGTTAACAAAGGATAAATTATTGTGTGCTGTCGTGTTGTGGGGCCACCATAGTATGATTTGTCGTTTGTAGCCGTTGGTCGTGAAATCCCTTTCACGTAAGACAGAATTATTCTGTTGGCACCCCCAATTCATCGTCAAAACAACGCCAAAACACTCCCTCTCTAAGCAAGCATACGTAAGTCATCCTAAATTACACTCGATGTTTTGGAATTTTATGAGGCGTTGAAAACATGCTACGCCCCGCAATTTCCGGGCCCAAGAAATTTCATTTTAATGCATATGGATCTGATTTCCACACACCATTTACTTTATTCAAGTTTTTTTTCTCGCAGACGAAACATAACGTGTCCTGATAGCAAGTAAACCTGGCCTCGTGGAAACTTTTCTCCAAAACAATTCCCTCTCTTATGAATGCAACAAGGTGCCCGGCATCCGCTCAATCTAACTCCGCGAGAAATTTGCCTCCTATAAAAAAGATTAGAGGTAAAACCAGAAGAAGAGCTGGCTTCAAGACCAACGCCCGCGCCAGTGTGCTTTCAGTGCGCATGCATGGAAAACATGACTACAAAGCACATCGCATGCACATGATCTAGACACTTTGGTACAGAACAGTCAAGATTGCACGGGTATAATAGATGACCACACTGGAGGACGAGGAGGCTGCAAGTTCACCACCATAATCCCGGCCACTACCATAGTTGGCACCTTAAGATGCGTGGATGATTCCAGGGGAGGGGTAGGTGGCTCTTGTAGTAGTGACAGACGTGAAATTAGCGATGATAGGAGTAACAACAATGGGATGCAGCGCGTTGTTTGGGAGACTCGTCCACTAAACAATTAGGCGCTTCGTAGTGCACTAAAGGGGCAAAAATCCCCCACATGGCACTAGTGGAGACAGGTTATGTGGCAAGCTGCTCTAGCTTGGCAACGTCAGCATGAAGTGAATAATAGGGAGCGCATAGATGATACCATTAAAAGGGGGCCGATTCATTTTTTTCCCACCATTGGAAACGTTCTGTGCAGGTTATCCACAGTTGAGATCTTCATTTACATATCAGCCAGTAGTAGCAGAAAAAGACTATTGTGCCCACTTTTCAGCAGAGGGGTCCTCGTTCTCCCCACTGATTTCAATCGGTGCGCACTATGTCCAAAGTTAAAAAAAAAGAAGCATCCATTATCCACTTTTCACGACCTGACTCCGATACCCACTTTTCATGCGGGCCAGAGGCAGGTCTGCAGGTCGCGAAAACAGTAAAACGGGTCCCCAGTGGGAGAAATATCTTCATCGGTCAAGTGGAGCTTCACGCCGGCTACGTGGCATGCCATTATATCAGTTTTTAAGCTATGACCGGAGGACCACTGATTGGCGCTGATGACATAGTCCATTCTCCATTCAACTGCTATGATTTGTTTTCTGACTGGATGAACGGGCGCCATTGATGCCCTGGCGTACCATTCTCGGATCCACAGTTTCTACACCAATCATAGTTCGCCGAATACGTCTCTTAGCTACCGTCAGTTGCGAGCGATGCACATTGTAACACAAAGTTTATGTTTACGTTTGACTCACGTTGAGGCACACTTCTTCAGGTTTCGAACCGGTAGAATGTACCGGTTTGCATTTTCGTCGAGCATAGAGACCAATACATAAATGGATATTACGCCTATCTTGTCTTTGTTCAAGCAGCGACAACTTGTCATGTGGGTTCGACCCGACCTCCTTGGCTCGGATGACATGTCAACCGAGGAGCAGAAGAACGGCGTTGAACGTTGTGAGTGTGGTAATCCACGCTATAGAGACCCCTTCGTTGCCCACCGGGCATGGGTCGCAATTAAGGAAGAATGGGATCGTAATGTGGCTCATAGCAACATGGCTCGCGTCCGCCATCTGCCAGAAGCCATGTCCCCAGTGACATGTGAATAGATGGTAAGGATGTTGGGTGGCCATTGCCCAGTCCGAGACCATCAAACTTTCCAGACCTATGGGAGCCATGGATGTCGTCCGAGCCATACTTTCCATGCGGATGCAATGGTGCCTAGTGCACGTATAAACATCGTGATGGCCAAGGACGCTTGAGGCGTATTTAACATTCTCGTACATCATACGAACCATGGGTCGACCGTTGTATGGACATGACGAGGATCCCCCAATGAGGTTCCTAATGCTCGTACAAACAGCGAAGCCATGACATGGGCTAATGTTGGGAGGGCACTTCGATGGGATGACGTTGAGGCTTGGGGAGGCCGACATTCCATGACCAGCACCACAGATCTCACTCCCCAACAGGAAATGGAAGCATGGGCTATGATCAAGGCTTGCTGAGACATATTCGTTGCAACCGAGGACTTGCCCACTTGGGTGAACGACCCATGCGAACAAGGGACAACGTGCTCGATCCTTGGATAATTCATGCATCTTTGTGTACTCTTTTAATGAAGTCACATATTTATTCTTGGGTACTACGGTTTCCATTCTCAACATGATGCCAAGACTGCACACTCCATTCGTAATGGTTTGGTGATGGCGCAAACAGTAACTGCAGTGTTGGCAAAGAACCGTTTCAGGCTACATAATCGTGTTACGGACAGGACGTTTTTACATGTATCATGGTCGATAATTCAGTCATGTTTTAGACCACAGTTCATCAAGCTACCCATTTCTTCTTGGGTACTACGGTTAGCATTCTCAACATTATGCCAAGACCGCACACTCCTTTCACAATGGTCTGGTCATGGCACAAGCACTAACTGCAGTAGTGGCATACAACCATTTTAGGCTACAAAATCATGTCATGCACTAGACGCTTACATGTATCATGGTGGATAATTGAGTCATTTTTTAGAATGTTGTTCATCAAGCTACCCAATGTCTACACTCTTACGGTCTGGATGTTCAATAGTGAAAGTTTTCATTCCTAATGTCAACCTATACTGATTAACACAAATATAATGTCGTTCATTAAGCTAAGAACACACTTTCCATGGGGAAGACATTTGTCAAAGTAAAACTTTTCAATCAAAAGAATAGGGGAGTCAAGTACACATGGCTAATCCACATCTGCACGTACACGGGTAGGCCATGCACGTAGCAAATAATCTCAAATGCCACACACAACATCAAAATACTCCACCCCAAAGGGTGATGCACATTGACCACTACACGATTGGCCACGTGTGATCTGGTCATATTCTCCTCATCATCGTGTACACTAAGCGTGCTAAGGTGCAATGCTGTGTCCATCCCTAAGCTGTCACTGGCAGTTTGTACCTCCACTAGTAGCTTGTCATGTTTCATCCACACCACCGTGCACTTCTTTTTGTTCCTCATGGACCAACTGATGAAGGTCACTGGTTGAACCTGCAATGGCATGAAAGCATAATTTGTTAAAAAGCTTGTAGACAAGGCTGGTAAATTGAGAACACGCATGGCCATAAGAACATAGACATAGCTTACCATGGCACACAAGCAGAGAAGGAATAACCATGACAACACTTGGGCTGTGCATTGTCCTCGTCGGTCATGTTAGAGGAGGACTCCTACTCCTCCTCCGCCCCACTACCCGAAGACTGCCACTCCTCTTCTAACTTTGTGTCAGTGGAGTCCTTAGACTCTGAGGTCTCACACCATGATGAATCGGTTGAGTCATCCTCATTGTGAGGATTGTCAGCCTGCGATGTCATGATGACCAAGGCGCCTACACCATCTGCCTCCCCACTGCCAGCACCACTACTTGCACCACTGCCTACACCACTGCCTGCACTGCCTGCCCCTTCGCCTGCACCACTGCTTGGAGCACCGTGAGGAATCCCGGAACGTCTTGCACGGTGTACAATACGGCGTGCTCTACTACCTCTAGTGTAGCATGCCACCACCACTGTCAAACCACCAATAGTACTCTCTACGCCCTCTGTCCCAATGCCAGCAACACCGCTTTTCCTACCACCAGAAACACTGTCCACACCCTCTGTTTCACCATTAGCAACACCATATGTGCCACCACCTAAAGCACCGCCCACTCCCTGTGATCCACCGCCAGCAGCACCGTCCACGCCCTCTATTCCAGCACTCTCTGTGCCACCGTCTGCTGCTAGTGTCATGAAGCTTGCAAAAAGCTCAACTACAACTAGCTCACAGGCTTCAGCGTTGACAGCCAGCTCTCTTGCACGCCTGGCAGCAACAACTGCTGGTGATAGCACTAGCGGGTTCTTGCAGAAATAGGGGGAGTGTCCCTTCTCCCTGCACTTGGAGTAGATGCGCTCCCGCTTGCGCCAGGTCACCCTGTCCATGCGCTTGAAGCGTGGTGGACCACATGAGCGCTTCACACCCAGCTGGCCCCACCCACGCATGGCGTACAAAAGCTCATGTAGGTTCATTCTCGGCATGGATGTCATGTACGTCCGATGCCATGCCATCTATGTCAAATGTATGTCTGTGTGCAGCTCACGGTTGACACCTTTGTCGAGCATTAGCGCCACAACATGCTAGCATGGATACCCGTACTCCATCCATTGTCCACACGAGCACCTCTTCGCGTTGACATCCACCTCCCGACCAGTGAGGCTCTTAGGGCACGTGAGAATGTCCATGAGGCCGCCATGGCTCAGCACCCGGTACTCCTTGGCATGTTCAGTGTAGTGTTGCAGCCTGGTGTCCACCACAGGAGCGTACCAGCTCTCCCAACTATGGATGGCACGTCGACGCTCCAACGAGTAGATCTATGCAAAGCAGTGAAATGGGTACAAGTGGCTGATGTCCATGAGATAGGTGTTGAGAGACTCCATCGCGTTTGACGCCATGAGACCATCACACGATACAGGACACTTCATGCACGTCCACTGTTCCAACGATAGCCAAGGTTCCTCGTCACCACCGAATAGGTACTTGTAGCCCTTGTCCAACGTGTGGAAGAGCTCATCACACGCGCGATCAAACTTGTCGTGCGTGAAGGCACAAGCCATCCTCCACATGATTTCAGCTGTAGCTATGCCCACCTCAGACTTGACGTTCTCTCACAAATGCTACCCGTAGTAGGTATGAACAACGTCAGGCCACTGTCGCTTCATGGCAGCGATGAGTCCCGCGTCCTCAGCAATGACTCCTGCGTCGCTGATGACCGTAGTGCCATTGTGCTGAGCTGTTGGGCACACCTCTACAAGACGCTGGCAAAACCAATCCCAGTTTTCCTTGTCCTCGTGTGGGCATATAGCCCACGCCATGGGCAAGGCGTGGTTGTTGGCGTCCCAATACTAAGCCAGTTGTAACACTTGCTTGAAGCCATTTTTTAGAAATGTCTCGTCCATGCAGAGCAACGACCTCTCATGCGGCCACCCGTTCAGACAAGCACCCGAGGCCACAAATGCACGAGGGAAGAGGTAGTCCTGGTCTGCCTCCGTGACAGCCACGGTATATGGATCAACCTTCTTCAACATCAAGCAGCAGTCACAACAACAGAACCGGGCACGATTTCATACAGGCTGGAAATCGTTAAACCGTGAGCACGAGGATAAGTACTACAACATACTTACGGTAGCAATGTAGGCTTGGAAGAGCCCCCACGAGGGGCTTTCTTGCCCATGAGTTTGGCAAGAGCCTTCTTTTTGGCACGGTGTATGGCATGGTACGCCAACCACTCCCCTGTGCGAGCCTCCACAATCTGCCGCAAGGCCTTCGACAAAGTACATGACTCCTTAGAGACACTGGGCTTGATATGGTGGAGCACCCATGCGGCCTTCCCCAATGGGTCACCTTTTCGTCCCAATCCTACGACACTTGTGGCCCTCCTTGAAAACAATGATGGTGGCATTGCTAGTCTTCCTCTGCCATCGCGCCTTGACCTGCCACGCGTAGCCCGCTTGCCTCCAGTGCATACACCAGGCCTCGAGCCACGTCGGTTCGCTTCTCACGAAGGTGAACCCCATGTGTGCCAATACCACGCAGTCGTGTCTGCCTTGTGGCAGGCGTCCATGTTCCGGAAGGCATTGCCGCCCGAGAAGTTGACGTGTGCATCCTGTCGAGGACACTTTCTTGGCTTGGTGTCCTTGTTTTTCATGCTGGCATCCTAGGAGTCTGTCTGGGGAGGAGTATGTTCATCATCAGACGCTCCTGCATGGAGGAGAATGGGAGAAGAGTGAACAAGTGCCAAGAAGACCTGACTTATGATGTCAATAGCAAGAACGTGGACATAGTTGCATCGTACTTGGACAGAGTAGCAAATCCAAGCTCGTCAACACTGACGCCATGGCGATTTCGATGAGTGCAACCCACCCGTAGTCGAGGGGCAGAACGGTCGGACACGAGAGCCACAATTCAACCTCATCGGACACTGTTCTCCATGCTCTGGAGAGCGTGGAGTAATGCGCTCTTCCACCTAGAGGTATTCGATCCAAGAAGCCTCTTCAAAGTTGTTCAACACAAGGTTGTTTGTGTACCCTTGGGACACGAACAACTCCCCCTCCTCATCGGATTTGCCGATGGTCGCTTTCAAGGGAACGTAAAAACAGAGCAAATTTGGATCCATAACACCCCCCATGGGTGCATCGTGCAATAGCATGCATGCCAATATACATCACACCCACCAAATAGTCACCTTCGTAACCATCATACCTACTTACCAGAATTGAGAACGAGCACAAGTGCCATGGCGAGCGGGACCACCTGGGTAGAGGAAGGCTCCAAAAAGAAGCGACTTGTTTGCCATGGTGTGCAAATGGCAGGTACGGTGCACAAAGAGGAAGATGAATGTAGTGCATGTCATGCACCATAGTGAACCATGGGACATCATGTCCCATGCTGCTAGTGACAGTCACAGTCGTTGGGATCATCGAAACATGAGCCCGGTTCACTGGCTGTGGGAGCACACATCCACTAT
Organism: Penium margaritaceum; assembly: GCA_023375785.1. NCBI lineage: Eukaryota > Viridiplantae > Streptophyta > Zygnematophyceae > Desmidiales > Peniaceae > Penium > Penium margaritaceum. Next base: position 75,620 of record SZWC01000632.1, on the reverse strand, counting down.
GCGTCGACGTGGCTTCCATGTGGCATTTTGTACCATCGTGGATGTGACAGACGACAACCAATATCTGTCGATGTGGATGCATGGGACCAGAACTCCAGATGTGACAGACGACAACCAATATCTGTCGACGTGGCACTTGTGTGGCAAGCGTTATCGTCGTCCGATGTAAGATTCAGACCCCATTTGTAATTCAGAAGACGCTACTTGACGGCCATACAAGGTCGTGGTTTGTACTACATGTGGTGGTAACGACACTGTATTGTCGTTTTACAAAGATAACGACGACTGCCAACAACAAAAGTACCCCCCTTATCTTGCTTGGACATTTGGCGACACTAATGCAACAAACTTGGTTCGACCACATGACTTTACGTTGAGGACAAGTAAACAGGTTCAATGACGCTGAACTTCTATCCTCATGTTCACCTTAACTTAGGACGCAACTCCCACTAGAATGAAACATGGAACAAATTCATGGAATCAGAAAACATTGTGACCCGGATATCCACTCATGATGTGGAGTGCGCTCGGCCCCGTCACCTGAAGTTGAAAGAGAAGACGCGCATTGTAATGAAGCAGAGGAGAAAACGACCAGACTACCCACTCATTGAGTGGATATTGACGCAATGAGTGGATATCCACTCAATGAGTGGATATCCGCATCTGGTCGTTTTGTGTACATAGTGGGTATTCGGGAAGGTCAAGGCTCAGAATGTGGACAACGGGGAATTATTCCGTTAAAAAAAGGGGTCATGCAGAAAGTCGCCCATGCATAATAGTCCAAAGGACCCGAAGGAGCTTGATGCTAAGGGCCGTAAATGCCGCAGTGTACTCATCTGATGGCAATTGGAGATGGTTATACTAGATAGTGAGAGCACTCAGTGCTGCATGGCCAGTGGCGGTTGTGAGGCGGTGGATGAGTGACAAGGCAACAATGGGGTCAGCAGCAAGCAACAAGCAGATGAACATTGTATGAGCTGAAATAATCAGTGAGGTCATGCGGTTCTTCGGTAACCAGAGCGCAAACGGCATGATCAGACTATGTGAGCTGTCATAGAAAGGGTTGGGAAGAAGTAGGGTTTGCTAGGAGATAATGTTGCCATAGCAGCTCACCTTGTACCGAGTAGGTCAAGTGCACTTTCCATTATGAGAAGAATAGCTTCGATCCAAGTTGAGGCCAAAGCTACGACCAGTGTTGTAGCAAGAGTAGTGAGTGCGCAATGATTGCTGCAGTGGTAATCAGAGTGGTAGCAACAACAACAACAACAACAACAACAACAACAACAACAACAACAACAACAGCAACAACAACAACAACAACAACAACAACAACAAAAACAACAACAACAACAACAACAACAACAACAGCAACAACAACAACAACAACAACAACAACAACAACAACAACAACAACAACAACAACAACAACAACAACAACAACAACAACAACAACAACAACAATAACAACAACAACAACAACAACAACGAAGGTAGGGGAACTGCTTGTGCTCAATTTCATATCGGAGCAACCAATGGAAGATGTAGTAGGCTCAGTGGTAGCAAAAGGTACAACTACAGCATGGTCGCGTGCCTCATGTAGATGCTTCATGAGAATGTTTGCCGCAACAAGGGAAATCTCATATTTACACTCATTCCCAGGCATATTTCTTACCTCGTAATAAGAGAGGGCTACTCTGGTTGCATCGAGATCTTCGTACAGCTTAGATATATATATGCCTTCTACTCAAGAAAAATAAAATAAACAAAGGAAGAAGGGTTGAAGGAAAACATACCCGAATATTAGAAACTTGTAACTTATTTTCCCGTCGTCCGGCAATAAATAACCTAACTACCCATCGGCCGATGCTACCACCACGTCAGTAACAAAGAAAAATGGCAAAAATGCATGGCAAGGCCGCACGTCATGCATCGATGATGCATGGCATGTGGCGCCCCCCGTTAGTATGACAAAATCCTTCGTTGAAGGATTTGTGATACTAGCAGGGGGGTTTGTTTAGAGTTTTAGGGGAGTTCGAGACTCTCCATGCGCTGAAAGGGAACCTGTTGGACCCTGCTACCACGGGGCCGAGCAGGAGCCCATGCAGAACTTTAATCCTAAAACCTCGGATGTAATTTGGGGTAGGGTTTGATTGCGGTTTGTGCGTTAAAAGAATTGGTTAACATGTATAAAAAATGTTAAAAATAAAAGGACGTTTTTTTCTCGATCGCAAGGGAGCGATGTCACAATGCATTTTTTTCTTGCTCGCCCGTCGACACATGCTGCGAGTGAGCATGATTTCCGATTGGGCTTTTGAGTTTTTTTTTGCCGGTGCTGGGCAGATAAGAGTCACACCTTGCGTTTTATGGGCACGCGAGCTATTTGGCCCAAAAGAAAATGAATAAACATTTTACCTTTGTTAATTCGTCCTGGTAGAGATAAAATATGGTAGGTGCTAGAAGATAATTCGCCAAAGCTGCAAAGAATCACCATCCTAGCAACTTAAGATCAATAAATAATGTGCATTGCAAGATTGTTATAGGTCTTCACCACATGGTGGATGTGGTAACACCACAAAGAGGTGTAGAAGGACGATCGCTACCAAGCGACAAGAATGAACATCAAGAACGCAACATTAACTGATTGATAGGGAAATTGAGTGACAATGCGATTGAATCAACGTGGCTTGAGCAGGATCACATGGGACTGTGGGCAGTTGGATGGGATGGCTTGAGGGTCAGAGACCCTCAAGCACCGCGGTTTTGGCCTAGTCGGCCAAGGATTCCGTCGAATCCGTTACAAACTGATGTATAGAGAAATCCAGTGACAATGCGAGTGAGTCAACTACATCTAATGCTCTAGTGGAAGTTATAGTGTAGGCGCAATTAGCAGAGGGAGAGATGGCTAGTGCAGTGGAGACAATGGCAGAGGTGGTCATGGCACACATGGAGAAAACAACATATACAATATCAGTGGTTATAACAGAGGCATTGTTGGCAACTACAGTTGAGGGTACGAGCTGTGTGGCAATGTTGATGGATGTCATAGCCTGAAATTCATGAGAAATTATTGCCTTAGAGAATTCATCTTTCGCAAGACCACAAGCAACGGTGCATGTGAGACGTGTGCAGTGGAACCAAGGGTAAAAATAGTGGTAGTAGCAACGTCAAGAAGGAGAGCTACAAGGCTAACCACTTTTAAACGATGTGATGTCAAAGATATAGTGTTTGTTGAGCTAGTGGCATTGGAGAGCCTTCTACTATTCCTTATATTTACAGTTAGAGGATACACGAGGAGCACAAAAAGTGGATAATGTCCAGTGACGAAGAGAGAGCAACTGTTGGATGACAAGAATTTGCCACTACATGTGCTCCACGACCTCCTCCTATTCATTTGTTATGCTGATACGAGTCAAAGTCAAAACCTTCACAGAACATGTACTTTCCTTCTTAATATTATGGTTGTGTTCTATCTCTTCCTAAGGGGATGCCAGAATTGTAGTGCAATAATAGTATACTACTCTAGCTCCTATTACTAAAAGTTATGATGCCTTTGTCCTCTGGCTGTGGCTTGGTATAGAAACTGTTTATTACAATGGGTACTTGCTGTGAAGGCTTGCCACTCTTGCTACTAGTTGTAGTGGTCACTGGCTACTTTGAGTATCGCTTTAACATCGATGTAAAGGTGGTTGCTATGGAGGGACATCAGTTGAGGAACATCGGGGAGGCGATGGATAGCAGCCAGGCGTGCAACGGGTAACTATAAAAAAGCTTACTACAAACATCATTAGCGACTGCATGTGCCTTTTGTAGTTGCTAACTACATGACCTCGTAGTACCTGTGGCTTACCACTGCTGATGAGGATAGCCTAGGAGGCAACAAAATGTAGCAGCGACTAGCTACAGGTGAACTCAATAGATCTTATTGCAATGGCTTTGGCTATAGTGGCTTACAATTACTCTTCTGAATTTTATGGATTCGTAGTAACCATGGCTCATCATTGTTGTTTCTTAATGTAACAACCACTTGCTGTTCAAGGTTTTTGCCACAAATGTTAATTATAGCAACCGCTATTTGCTATAACTTTCCACTGCTCTTGCTGATGGTAACAATGAAAAGATGCTATGAATTTCAATTACTACTAATATGATGCGACTACTTTGCGCATATGAAGAGGTGCATGTTGCCAACATACAATAGCTAATGGTTAGGGAGGATACAACATTCCGCGGCCAAAACTTGCTGTGGGTGATTATGGCAGAGCCTCTAACACGGAGAACCACTATACCTTTTGAGTTTAGTAGTTATTGACTTCTACGACTTACCTCTCTGACTTTTGATTGTAGCATTTGATGGCGGCATGATTGCTTCTACCAAGATGTTGAGGTAGTCATTGATGAGAGAGCAGAGCTGAGGGTATCGGAGTGGCATAGAGCTGTAAGGAACAACTAGTCATGGGTTAGAAGATGCATATCAAAACTGCTACTGGCTACTGTGGATTATAACTACTATTGTAGAATACAAAATTTGCTGGTTTTGCGGTTGCTCTTGTTTAGATGTCGAAGTGGTTGATGCCATTAGACAAACTGCAAGTGAGACTAGATGTGGTTAAGATGAAGCCTAATACATTCATTTCTGGTTGCTACAGCTTGCCACATATGTTTTGGACTATAGCTCCTCTTGCTTAGANCTGGTTTTGCGGTTGCTCTTGTTTAGATGTCGAAGTGGTTGATGCCATTAGACAAACTGCAAGTGAGACTAGATGTGGTTAAGATGAAGCCTAATACATTCATTTCTGGTTGCTACAGCTTGCCACATATGTTTTGGACTATAGCTCCTCTTGCTTAGATACAAAGGTGGACTACCCCTCCACATGTCAGCAAATAACACTTAACAACCTTCGATCTTGGCTCCCATCCATGAAAAGCAAGAAAGTGTAGAAGGAGGAGGCTCTTTTCCACTTTAGTGAAACCGTGTGAGGAAGACAACAAGAAACACTGAGGGAATTAGAGTGGACACCATGCACAAGCTCAGCACAAGGAAAGATGAGTTCGGAAATCTACTAGAGAACTCATCAATGGGTGATGCGATAAGAGAGAGTGGCAGAAGTTGGAGCTAGCTCGCACGTCACTGAACAGGCGTATTGATCTATCATGCTTGGTGGCTTCTAGATTTTCAGCCACTCACTTGGCGGTTCTACGAGGGAACCTATGTCTTGTTGTCTCCTCTGCATGGACCATTGTTTTCTTGGCCACCTTTGTCACTACAACTCTTTTGCCACTCGTCTCTATGCCTTACTAGTCAAGGTGAGCCGTCACTGTGATTTCCTATCTCTCATCCCCTTTCCTTTTTTTTCCTGCCTTGTCTACTTTGTTATGCTCCTCCTTCGGGTTTCTATTACCTTGGGCTAGGCTATCTTGCAGCCAGAAGTTCATTTCCACACGCCCATCCCTACTTCTCATGCCCACGGGGACAAGGGACATCTACCAAAACATCTCTTCACATAGTGGGTTGATCATTTTCATGCTTGTCAAAAGTAGTTGGAGCGTGCTTGGGATGATTACCAAGAGACACTTGTTGTTCAGCATGCTGCTGAAGAGCGGTTGCAGCAAGAGCAAGGTGATCAAGGAAGTCATGCCAATCACAAAGCAGACTTGATCATATCATGCTTGCAGCCTGCCTTCTTCGCTCTTTCTACCGCCTATGCTTCTACTGACGGCGCTAATGCATTTCCTTCTGGGTCCAAATCCACTTTTGTCTGTTTTGGTTATGCACCCCCCCTAATAAGACCAAAATTCCACAAAAGCAGTAACTTGTGTAGGCCCTGTCAAAGCGTTAGAATCTCCACAACCTCATCAACACAAATTTGACATGTCCCCTCGTCACTTCACATCTATCCTCTCATTTTCATCTTAGGAGCTACACTTGAGTGACCGAGCCTTGGACAAAAGCTCTCCAAATACAACCATGATTTTGACCCAAAAAATGTTTCCGTGTTTTTGTCCATTCCCACTTTGAGACCGTCCATGCCATTGGACTCTCATTACAGGCAACCCGTTCAATCTTACTTACGGGATTTAGACATACTACTCTAGTATGTCACACACTAGCTGATCCATTGGGGCCTACACCCTGATTTAGCACCATAAACTATCGTTGGGCATGCTGATTAGAGCATGCTCACTATGCAGCTCAATCAGCACAACATACGAGCCAACCAGAATGCTCAAGCCTACTTGACGTGCAGTCTCAAGCTTGTGCATGACCTTAGTATAGTGGCTCTAGGGCAGCTCCCAATCATCCTATTCATTGTCAACGGCCTCGTTCCCAAGTTGTCTGACATCTTTCCTTAGGTCAATGCATATAAGCTCAAATGCGTTGCCTCCATTCCTGTCCCAGGCAAGTCCCCGCTTGGCTCCACTAGTTTGTGGGAGTCAACAGCAGTAATCACCGATGAGATTTATCATACAGCTGTCGTAATAATAGCCACCTCCAAACCAGCCATTACATCCCACACTTTCTGAACATCTTTTTCTTCCTCCTCTCCATCCACCACCTCCTTGATGAATCAAGGCTCTAAAGGTTATAGGAGGGATCATCGCAAAGGTGTCAATGGCAAGGAGAAGGTCTCCTCTTCACAATAGAATTTTATCGTCACAGGTTCAACGACCTGCTGGAACTATGATGCATCGGGAAAATCTGCTCAAAAGTATACAGCCATATCCAATGACACCCACCTGGCTTCTGCCATGCACACTCAGTAGGCTCATTCCGTCGGCGGTGGCAAAGTGACCGCATTTGGCTCCTCCTCTACCTTCTCACATTCCTCCCCTAACAGCTCAGTTGTCATTACCACTACAATAAACTCCTTCACCACCACTACTGCATCTGGAACCACCCAATTTCCACCTACTTTGGACCTCTATCCGGACCGTACCTTCATCCCTCGTGGCTTCTATTGACCTACGGGTCCCCTCGTAGCCTTACGGAATGATGATCACTCCATGGCCTCATGAGGATGGGTGTAATTTTGAAAACGCATTCGCACACGTAATCCAACAACATCGCCCATAATGACGTGGATGATAATGTTTGGGAGGGATTTGGGTTACTTGTAGGTGAGTCCAATGGAGCCATTTGTGGTAAATTTTTTGGTTTTTTTTCTAGGGATTTCTGCTTGTTGCCATCAGTATTCTCCCGTTTGTTTGGTTTATGTGATGGCTTCTGGATCCTTGACTTTGATGCAACCCACCACATGACCTTGTTTTGCTTTTCCTTGGTGTCTCTCTTGCTCACACCGGGCCAGGCCAGTTTCCCCCTGTTCAGGAGGTTGGCGTTTTCCGCTTTACTCGTCATTGGGAAGAGCTCTTCCTTTTGAAAATGATGTAAGTGCCTACCCTTACGATTGGCTTCCATCTTGTCATGACACTTGATGAACATGGTTTTGCATGCCATCTTTTGTCCCTGCATCCTCCATGTTTGTCTTGATGCTTGTCGCACGCTTACTCATCCCTGTCCACGTTGAGCTCAGTCGCATGTGCCACATTCATGCTACTGCCATTGACATGACGCTTGATGGATATGGTTTTGGATGCCATCTTTTGCCCCTGCATCCTCCATGTTTTAAGCTCTTGGATGCTGAAGACATGGAGCTCGTGCCTCATGACATCTTGGAAGGCTAGGGCCACTTTGTCTTGTGTATCATCGATGACTACACTCTCATGTGAAGGATCCCCGCTTTACGTCAGAAGATTGATTTTCCCTCTTGCACCAAGTCCTTACTTCCCAAGCCAAAGTGACCTATGGGCTTCATCTCTGTGTCTTGCACTCCAACATGGCATTGAGCTCATGGGCCCACAGTATTTCTTCTCTTGGTGCATTTTTGGAGGCCTCCACCCCCTACACACCCCTATAAATGGGTTCCATACTGTTTGGACTGCAATCTTACCAGTGGCGTTCTCACACTTCTTTTTGCGTTTGTCCCTGAGCCTCTTTAGTCTTTTGAGGTGGTATCCTTTATGACGTAGGTTTTTAACAATGTTTCTTCAACACCCCTTCCCCACCATGTCATGCCCTTTGAGCACTGGTTTGATCTTCATCCTAACCTTCATCTTGTATGCATTTGGGACTGCATTCTTGACATTTGGCTCCTGGTTCACATTGCAATGGCAAGCTCTCTGTTCCTACCCTTCTAAGTCTATTCCTCTGGGTTTTGTCTAAGGCCTGACAGTTCTGTGAACTAGACCTGTGTCTCATCATTGATTCATGCAATGCCCTCTTCTTTGAGGACATGTTTTTGTGTGACCTGTCCCATGATGCCCCTCTATCCTCTCTCATAATTTTGTTGACTAGGAGGAGGTGTGCCTTCTTCATCCTCAAATCTCGGGGGCACATCTCCTTTTGGGTCGACAGCCCCTCACCTGGCATCACCAAAGTCCCTTGCTATCTTCTCACCATCCGAGTCGTCACATCCTCTATTAGCATCACCGGTTTCCCTTACTACCTCCTCTTTTTTTGGCTCTTCTCACAATCCCTCATTAGTGTTTGAATCAGCGTCAGATTTAGAGGCCCATGCACTTCTCACGAATACAGCGTAAATAACTTGTTCCTTACGTCATGAGTCATCAGCATCATCTATCCATGTCGTCCATTCTCTTGCATGACCTGTCCCTGATACTCCCACACCTGGTGCATCCTAGCTTGCTGTCCTTGTGTGCAAGAATAGGGTTGGAATTGATCGTGAGGCTTACCTATGTGGGTAGAGACTTTGTGGCTTTCCTTTAAATCATCTTGATAGCAAGTCACTCGCTCTCCAGTATCACAACCCTTTACAACACCCTCTGAGCATCCCATTTGTCTTGATGCCCTTGGACTCATCATAGGTGTTATCCACCTAAACACTACACCTGGATATTCCATGGTTATTGAGAAGTTCTAGAGTGTCTTTGCCTCAACTATCTCTCATTGTGTGGTTGTGTACTTTGTGGCTAGCAGTTGTTATCAAGACGAACTCGACACTCGTAAGGAACATGATGTTTTTCAACTTGTTGACCTGTCGTGTGGACGCAAGGTAGCTTCAGCCCGATTGGTCTTTCAGTGGAAATTGAATCCAGTTCACAGAGTCGACCGCTAAAGGGCATTGGTAGCAAAAGGGGTTTTCTCAAATCCTTAAAGTTGAATTTGACCAGTTACT
>SZWC01000632.1:45404-61212 GCA_023375785.1 Penium margaritaceum | reverse complement strand
GGGGGGGGGGGGGGGGGGGGGGGGGCGAGGCGGCAGTTAACAAAGTGCCGACTAACAAATGTCTGCCGGTACTTTCGTCAACCAAAATCCCGCCCCTCTCCCTACCCCTGCATTCCATTGCTTCCCTCCATCATGAAAGCCGCGATAGAGGGCAATGATATAGATCTTCATGCCCATTTTTACCATGCTCTTGCAGGGACGAGCATCCCAGTTTGAGCATGGTGAAAATGGGCAAGTCGATGGGGTTATTGTTCCTGGACAAGGGCAGATGAGGCTTTTTATTTGGAGGCAATGGCAAATAGGGCTTGTTGTTCAGGGGCAGGGGTGTATGAGGGTCAAGCATGCCAAAACAGGGGGTAAGTGACAATTTCACCGCAGTCTGTATGCAAGCCTATGGCCGGGCCGGAAGGCCAACCCAGCATTGGTTGTTGTCCACAAAGAATACAGTTCGAGCGCGGTTTTGTGTCATGTGCGTTCGGGCCCTGGAGTGGGGATGGAGCTTCAATGTGGGACAAGTAGGAGGATCATATGGGGGAGAAGAATATCATAAGGTTAGGGATGCCTATAAGGTCCCGTTGTGTGAAAAATTGTGTGGCAATGACCAAATGGAGGCACAAAGAACCGACGCACAAGATGTTGGACTGGGAAGTGGGGATGGACTGGAGAGTGATGATCACCGTGCGATGTTGAGAAGATGTGAATGACGAGAGATTGTACATGAAGAGTTACCTTAGGGGAGTGTTTTGACAGTGAGAGCCGAATGACGTGGCCGAGGCAAACCCATCTTGGATGGAATCTCGGCCGCCGAACACGCCGATGCTGAATCGGACCCAAGCGGAGTGGATCAAAAAGTCACCAAGGTAGCAGCTTCCGGAAGGGAGCCCCGTGGGAGGGAACTTCTGCCTGGACCATCTTACAAACCAAAAATAATATAGTGTTAATGGTGCGGTGAGCATGGACAGTTCCAAGCTCTTTGCTTAGCAGATCTGCATTAGCGACCTTCAGATTCAGTCGTGTATGTCGACCTCTAGCTACGTTCACCATGACGTTAAGCGCATCATACAGTCATCTGGACAGCCAGAAGTACGCCACTGGTTGTCGTGGCGTGCCAACAAATATCAGGGTCCGGTGCGCGGGACGGTGCTGGGGCGTGAGGGGCCACATGCACAGTTAGAATTAGGCCACTGGGAGCAGCGGTACAATCGCACTGTGAGTTGGCTAGAGGAGCAATTCTGGCAAACGCACGGCAGTCCCATGCCCGTGATGGAAGACCTCATCGAGTTAGAGAGCGTGGAGAGTAGATGCAGTGGGGCTTCTCACCGGACCCGCCTGACGCAGCAGCGGCTGGAGGGAACCAACCAGGAGTGCTTCTGGGTGGTGAGCGGCATGGCCAAGCTCCCCGAGGAGCCAATCTAGGAGGTAACAGGTCAAGTGTACTGCCGCAGAACCCTGCGACACCGCGGCGCAGAGCAGTAGGCAGAGGGGCATCTGTTAGATGCTGGACCACCTGCCCCGTTCGGGCAGCCAGGGCAACAGGGGGAAGCAGCGATGCTGCTTGGTGGAGAGCTGCCGCAGCAGACTCTCCCTAGGGTCCCAGCACAGCAGCAGACCCAAGGGAGCCGGCAGGACAACTGGTCCAACCCCGGGATTCCCCACCTCCATGTTCCGTCACAATTCCCTGCGGGAATGGAAGAAGTGCTGCCCCCTGGCACGCATTAGCGCTTGCAAACCCTATACCAGATGCAGCAGCCAACAGGGACAACACATTGGGAAATGACAAATCCCGCCACAACCAACCCGCCTACGGAGCCACTGGGGATGCCGCGGGAGCAAGAGGCTTCAGCTATGGCTCGCATCATACACGAGGTACAACACCTGCAACAGGAACCAGGAGGGCAGCTGGTGTCTCCCTCCTTTCTATCCGCAGTCCATATTCTACAGCCTCTGCCGATCTGGGCAGAGCACATCAGCCAGCAGGATCCATCAGGCGCCACTATGCTAACGGGTCAGATGCAGCGGCCTGTGGCGGCAATGTTTTCTCAACCTTCCGCACCCCCACTACCCACCATGGATGTTTTCACATCTCGTCTGCTACATGCCCATGGATGTCGTCTCTGCTCCGGACCATCTCTTAAGCCATGGAACCTGTCCGTCCAGTGAACGGCTCTCGACCTCACATGACCGCAGATTTCCCTTACATTTGCTTGATCATCTTGTTTTGATGGACGGCGGCCGTCAAAGATGCGGCGCTTAGACATGGTCCCTTTGCACACTGGCAATGCGCCAAGAGAGACGGACCTCTGGTTGTGGCACAAAATCCTCCTTTCCCTCCCCACGCCACAGGCATTTTAGACAGTGTGGTGTGAACAACCTTCCACATCAGCCCAACACTGGGGGAACGCTTCACCCATACCGTAGCGTCTGACACCTTCCTAGATGCTTCCCCGAATCTTCCCCGCAACCAAAACGGCTGACGCCAAGCACAAGGCATGGTGACACGACGGGAGGCACCGCAGGTAACGTACCAATGGAAGTCGTCGGACACGGCGTCCGCCCTCCCCGCACCTCAGGTGTCTGCGAACTTGCGCCTAGCGTGGAGACTCGGTTGGAGGCTGTGGCAGATTCCGGCGTGTGAGGAGCGGTTCTCGGTGGAGGTTGCGCCTCACAGGTGGTGTGAAAACTTGACTGGCAACTACCATGTCTCAAATCGGCGTCGACAGTTGAGGTGAGCGGAACGAGCAATCCCGCCTACCTCTCCCTCTCCCCCTCCCCCCTCCCCTCTCACCACTCCCCCCTTCCCCCCTCCCCTCTCACCCCTCCACCCGTCTTCCCACCCGCACACCTCGGGCCATCCCCTCTTATCTACTCCTGCGTCCACAAACCTCTCGTCTACTGATTAGAACATTAGCCTTTTTCGTGGAGACATTCTGCTTGGTTACTCCCACTTGGCTCATAGTAACTTTTGTCTTGCTCACATGGAGCATGTGGTCCCATGATCTAGTGGTTTTGATGTCATACTCTGAATCTGAATGCCCATGTTCAAACCCCATTTTGACCGGGGGTGGGGGAGGGGGGGGGGGAGGATGTCAGTTCTCTCAAACAACCTCTCGGACGCACGCTGAGGCCTACACGCATTTTGCTGGAGCCTCCTCCCTCCAACGTGCTCAGCCCCATCTGCAGACCTCCTCGGCACTCGTGTCGTCGACAGCCACTGTCACTGCAGATGTTGTCTACACGTGTCCAGTGCTTGGTCTAACTACGCTGTTGCATCCGCAGCGCCATGTTCTACTTAGGGTCCAAGTTTCATATTATTCGTGCACTGTTGGGACGAGGGACTTGCGTAGACGCCGCCTGGATTTAGGCGGCTATAACTCAGTGTTGTTATTTTTCTAGGTGATTCTGACCGCACGACTGCGTTCACAGCATGCGTATTATGGTATGGTCCAGTTTTCAGGCAAAACGGACGGTCCTCGGGTTTTGGGCTGTCGGCCGTTTGGCAGGGCTCACCAAGAAAACCCTGCCTGCCAGAAAATAGGTCATATTTCTGATTGGCTTAGAAACTGAGTAACAAGCTCTACAATGGTGGGGGCAGCTAGAACTCCCATTTTTGCTCATACTCACTTCCTAATCAGTCATTTCCAGTTTTTAGCTATTGTCTGGTGCTAATTTCTGGCGCATGCGTTCCTGAGTGACAATACCAGAGCTCTCAAACTTAGACTCTGGTGTAGCGGACTAAGGGGGTAGCTTAAGCAACGAGCGTGGATTCCCGCACGCTGCATCAACAATGCTATTGCCCCAACCTGCTGCATTAGGTTTTCAAGCTTGGTATAAGAGCCAGAGCATAGTAGAAGCAGCACAACACCGACAAACAGGTCCAGTCAACACTGGCGGTCCCCAGAACACGCCCTTGCAGGGGAAATGTTGCCGGATTCTTTCTAGTAGCCTTGACCCACCGGGTGGCCTCTTCAAAACGCTCCTGACGTGGGAGAAATGCTGTCAATTTTTTTCGGCAGCACTGACCCCACGACGGTGGTAGCGGTGCTGGATTCGCTTCCTGTACGACTGACCGACGCTGGAGCGGGGCTAGCTCACATGGTGACGACACCGCCAGAAAAGTGACATCCGATGTTGCCAGAGCGGTAGTTGTAACAGTAGCACGCAGCAAGCAGCACATAGCAAATAGCACGCACCTAGCAAGAAGCAGCGCCTGTAGCTGCTATCGTAAGCAACAGTAGTAGTAGGCAGCAACCGCAGCCAGGAGCAACAGAGAGCGGCGAGCAACACCGAGCAGCCAGTAGTAAGCAACAATAGTAGCAAGCAACAGCAACAACAGTAGGCAGCATCAGCATCAGCAACAACCATTAGTAGTAGTAACAGCAACGGCCTGCAATCGCAACAACAGCGGCTACGGCAGCAGCCTGTAGCTATAGCAATAGCGAGTAGTGACCACGAACGATGAAAAACAAAAAATACAAAAGTTACATCGCGGAAACCCTGCAAATCCTACAGCTAAGGGCTGGGGGCAGCACCCCCATCCTCACTATTGTTTCTATAGTAGCAGTACCTGCCACAGTATCAGTAATGTGCAGCGGGTTTGCTGTAGTAACAGCAGCCACAACAGCTATTGCCACAGCCGCAGCAGTTGCGGTAGTACTGGCAGCACGCAGCATTAGCAATAGTAGTAGTAGTAGCAGTCAATGCTATAGCAACCACTGCTACAGCTAAAGCGATAGGAGCAATAGCAACCGTAGTAGTAGCAAAAGCAGCAGCAACAACAACAATAGTAGTAGTAGTAGTAGTTGTTGTTGTAGTAGTAGTAGTAGTAGTAGTAGTAGTAGTAGTAGTGGTAGTAGCAGTAGTGGCACCAGTGGCAGCACCAGCGCACGGTAGTGTTGCAGCATCACTAGCAGTGGTAACAGCAGTAGTGATGTCAGCCGCAAGTGAGACACCATTGCTGACGTCACCACTGACATCAGCACTGGCGTCACTACTGACGACAACAACAGCAACAAGAGTAGCAATAACCACCGCCCTTCCTTCCACCTGGGCATGCTAGTCCCGCCATTTCCTCTGCTACACAATATTTGGCGCAACAGCATACCCAGCGCCAAAGGCAGACTGTGTCTTCAGTCCTAGCCCCTACTCTCGGTGTTGTTTGCATGCCAAAGGACATTGAAACCCCACCTCTGCCGCTCCAGGCTGGCAAGCAGTTCCGGAGTTGGGAGCTCAGCTTCCGCATCTGGACGCAGGGTGAGGGTCTATGGCCATACTACATTTTACCCTATGACTCCACCCAGGCAGACCAAGTGTATGATGCTGGCCGCGTTGTACATGCCCTCGTCCCCGTCGCCCCTTTGACTTCATGTCTTGCTCTCGAGCCCTTTCTCGGTGACTTCTCCACTGGCGGCCTCCCTGACCCCGCAGCGGTGTGGCACATCATCACGCACCCTCATCGCCTTTCCAGTAAGGCAGAGACCAGCCGCCTGCTTCGGGAGTTCAACTCCATCCATATGGAGGAGACCAGGACGGTCACCTCTACTAGCAGCGGGCGGAGGACATTCTTTGTAACCTAGGAGACACTGCACGACCCACTCTGTCAGTGCTCCTCACCATCAAGCGCGGCGCAACCGAAGTGTTCGCCGACGTCTTTGTACATTACACCTAACATGTTCTTGTCGTGATGGCTACCTAGGGTACCCTCATGCCCTGTGCATACGAGCTCTTTCGCTACATCGAGGAGGCTTGTCATGAGTACTGCATCTAGCGCACGGAGGCCCTCGCCTCTCCTACCATCACCTCGGTGGCTGTCGCTGTCTTTGTAGTAGCTGCGTCCTCCAGCGCCTCATCATCTAGCAAGAAGAAACGTAGAAGAAAGAAGGGCAAGGGCCCACAGCAGCAATCGAGCGGATCAAGTGACAGCAGCTTAGTCTGCCACAACTTTGGCCAGCCACGACACTGGTGGTACATGTGTCCTCTTCCAACAGATGAGGCAGGCGTCATTAGCACCATGCGTCGCCAGCGTGACCCCCGCCTTGCCACCATTGGCGTGACGGTCGCTGCTCCTGCTGTGTCCACACTGTTTGCTCTCTTTCACCCTCCGACAGCACAGCTGTAGCATCATCTAGAGCCTTCGACACAAGCTCTTCCATCATCGGTGCCTCCCTCCTCCTTCCCCAACTCCAGGTACCGTCACGTCGTAGTCGGTCAACTTTGTNCGTCATTAGCACCATGCGTCGCCAGCGTGACCCCCGCCTTGCCACCATTGGCGTGACGGTCGCTGCTCCTGCTGTGTCCACACTGTTTGCTCTCTTTCACCCTCCGACAGCACAGCTGTAGCATCATCTAGAGCCTTCGACACAAGCTCTTCCATCATCGGTGCCTCCCTCCTCCTTCCCCAACTCCAGGTACCGTCACGTCGTAGTCGGTCAACTTTGTTGGACCTCCACCCGCGAGCGTCAGTTGGAGTAGTTCATCACACTCCAGCTCGGACTGCCTCGCCCTCCTCTCCAGGGAAGTGCGAGTTGCGTCGTCACTGGTCACCCTGTCCTACCACACATGACAGAGTCTGAGCTATGGTCATGCCCTGTCCCTTTGTCCATTCTGTTCTCTGTCGTGCCCTCTCCACATGCTCCTCTTCATGATGATGTTGCCTAGTTAGATGACTGGCCGTCTTGGTTTACACCCCCGTCAACTGCGTCCGCGTCCCTCGCCCAGTGCCATGTGACCGTTAGCGACCTAGCGACACTGATCCAGGATCCTGCCGAGACCTGGATCATCGACTCCAGGGGCACATATCACATGACGTCCTCGCATGAGGCCTTCAGTGTCCTTGGCCCCGTTACCGATGTCTCTGAGGTTCGGATAGGTTCTTGTCAGGTCTTACCCGTTCGCGGCATCGGTGTGGTTTGTTTCCATCGTTCCACTGGGGATGTCTTTGTGAACGATGTCCTCTTTGTTATTGGCCTTTAGCTCATCCTCCTGTCCGTCACTGCCATTGACCGCATGAGAATGGATGTACTACACTCATGTGGTGTTGGTACTGTGTCGTTGCGCTCTTCCGTTCGTATCGTCTTGCATACCACTGCCCGTGGCAACTTGTGGCACATGCCGCGCCTGTCCGCGTCCCCCTCTGTCCCCTTCCCATCGGCTGACATAGGTCGCGTTTTTGTTACTAGCACACTCTCTCCGAAGCACACACGTCTCCTAGACCTTCGCCTCTGACACGTCCACTCTGCCGCTGTCGACAGCATGCTCGGCACGCAGTCAACCAAAGGCCTTGATCTAGCCTCCTTTCCACTGCCGTGTCCCAATGCGTGTATTCAGTGTTCTCAGGGGAAGATGCACCGGTCCACTTACCCCCTGTCCAACTCTCGTGCATCCGCCCCGCTCGACCTGGTCCAATCTGATGTCATGGGTCCCCTTCTGACAGATTCCGTCCGGGAGAACAGACGACATGTCCTCACCCTCACAGACGACTACTCTTATTATCGCTAGGTCTTCTGTCTTTGGCACAAGTGCGATGTTGCCCCCACCATTAGGGACTGGCTTGTCGGCGTTGAGCACCAATGTAGTCGCCTTCTCTGTCACTTCTGCTCTGATTACGTTGGGTAATTTATGTGGGAGACCACTCTCTTTCTCGCTTCCTGTGGTATCCATCATGAGACGTCGGCACCTTACATACTAGCCTGGAATGGCGTCTCTGAGTGGTGGAACCGCACCATGGCTCACACCATCCGCACCATGCGGGTCGAGTCTGGACTCTCAGATGGCTTCTACTTTGAGGCCATGACCTACATGACGTGGGTCTGGAACTAGGTTCCCCAAGGACCCCTTTCCCGCCAGTCCACACCATACCAACACCAGTGTGGCAAGCGAGCTAAGTTCCGCTCGGCTCGCGTCTGGGTTTCCGTCGCCGTCGTGTGCTTGCCTGCCGCACACCAGGGCAGCAAGCTCGAGCCTCACGGACGTCCCTGCACATTCCTTGGCATCAATCTCGCATCAATTGAAGGTGTGGCACTTCTGGGATCCCTCCAGCCCTTGCATCATCGAGTCCCGGGATGCTCTCTTCTCTGAGGACCTGTTTCTCCGTGACCTCTTTTGCTCCTGCACGTCGATGTCCCTCCCGTCAAGTAGGGGAGTGGTGGGTCCATCCTCCGTCCAGCCGTTTCCGGGCGTCACATCGTCTGTGCCCACCGGTCCTCACGGGCCAGATATCCCTCCCGTGTCTGCCTGTCCCTCCGGGCCAATTGCGTCATCCGCGTCCGCTGGCCCTTCTAAGCCGTCCCCCCCCGTCTGCGTCTGTTGGCCTCTCTGGGCTGGCTGCTTCATCCGTGTCTGCTAGCCCTTCTGAGCCGGATGTCACGTCTGCGCCCGTTTTCTTCTCTGAGCCGGCCGCTCCGTTCATGTCTGCCAGCCCCTCTAGGCCGCCCGTCCCGCCCGTGTCTGCCAGCCCCTTTGAGACGGCTATCCCGCCCGTGTTCGCCAGCTCCTCTGGGTCGGTTGCCCCGTCTGTGTCCGGTCGTCCCTCTAAGTCTGCTGCCCCGTTCTCTTCCGATAGCCTCTCTGAGCCGGTCGCTCCATCCATGTCCTCCAGCCCCTCCGGGCTGGCTGTCCCGCCCGTGTCCGCCAACCCCTACAGACCGGCTACCCTGTCCGTTTCGGCCAGCCCCTCTGGGACGGCCACTCCGTCCATGCCGGCACGCTACACACATGGTCCGGGCGGTAGCCTCCGACCCAGGCGGACAGTGAGAATTTTGGCCGTCGCCTCACGTCCTCTCGCGCCACGACCTCCTGTCACCCCACGAGGCTCCATGCCTCCAGGCAGACCCACTCCCACAGTCGTGAGTGGGGACCCTAGCACCAAGGCGATTGGCTTGGCTACATTTTCAGTCACCATTGACCTGCATCCGGGGTTGGCCCTGGGCTATGCCTTGCTCCATCAAGAGCACTAGTGTGCCATCGTGGCTACGCTCACATGTGTGCCACCTGGGGCGTAAGACGTCCACTCCCTCATTGTCCGCTCCACGGAGCGACTTGAGGACCAAGCCACCTTATGTGAGGCACGGGCATCTCCCGAGGCTCCACACGAGGAGGCTGCATGCGCAGACGAGCTTGTCGCCATTCGGCAACATCATATCTACGAGCTTGTCGACCTCCCCCCCGAACCCACTTGGCGCCATCGGTGCCAAGTGGGTCCTCCGGCAAAAGTGGGAGCTAGACGGATCCCTGGACAAGTACAAGGCCTGTCTTACGGCCAAGGGATTTGTCCATGTCTCTGGGGTCGACTATGACCAGTCAATAGGTTTTCCACTAGCCAGGAGTTGTTCAGCCTCGTTGCCCAGCACGAGTGGGAGCTGCATTCAATGGATGTGAGAAACGCCTTTCTCCATGGCTCATTCGAAGGCGAGGAGCTCTACATGTGTAGCCTCCAAGCTTTGAAGATGGCTTTGGCAAGGTCTGGAAGCTGTCGACGGTCCTCTATGGCCTAAAGCAGTCACCGCGCTGCTTGAATCAGGAGATCAGTCATACGCTTCTCAGCGGCGGCCTCCATTGTAGCACTACCGGCCCCGCACTGTTTTTCAGCCCACGAGGCCCGACCTTTGTCGCTATCCTGGTCTATGTCGACGACCTGCTCATCATATCGCCAGATGCAGCTGCCATCTGGGTCAAGAACCCGCTACATGCCGCCTACCAGATGAAGGACCTTGGGTCAACACGAGTCTTTCTAGGCATGGAGCTTGAGCATGGTTGCTCCATGGATCTCTTGCACTTCCGATGGTCAGGCGAAGCTTAAGAGCTCTGGTCCAATCGTGGTGGAGGAGCAAGTAGACGTGACCACGTATCTACATGTCATCAGGTCACTGATGTTCCTGGCGACGACAACGCATCCAAATATTGCGTTCGCCATCAACCTCCTTGCCCAGTTCTCTCAAGAGTCGCGTCACCTCCACTTAGAGGCCGCAATCCGAGTATTGCGCTATGTCATCTTGACCCCACGGTGAGGTCTCATGTTCCGTCAATAGTCGTCCGTTGTTGCGGTGGGCTACATCGATAGTGACTGGACGGGTAGTCCGGACGGTAAGAGTCGTACTGGTTGGATATTTCTTGTTGGTATCACTGTTGTGTCCTGGCGCAACGGCAAGCAAGGCTGCATTGTACGTAACATTGCTGAGGCTGAATATGTGGCCCTTGGTTGTTGCGCATGTGAGAGCGTGTGGCTGCGTTGCCTGTTGTCCGAGTTGCGTCAGTCAGTCCCATCCATCACGTTGCACTGTGACAATGAGAGTGCCATGGCCATTACTGACAATGACGATGTGCATCACACTTGCGCAAAGCACATTAATGTCAAGTATCACTATGTGCATTCATTGTTGCATGACGACAACATCTGCATTGTGTGGATTGAGACAGCACGCCAGTTGCCTGACTTCATGACCAACGCACTGAAGCGTGACTTGCTCAAAAAGGTTGTGAGTGCGGTTGATGTGCGTCCCTGAGGTCCCCTCTCTCTCTATCTATCTCTCTCTCTCTCTCTATCTATCTATCTATCTCTCTCTCTCTCTCTCTCCCCCTCCTCTCTCTCTCTCCCTCTACCCATGTCTGCTTGGTCTCTGTGCTCTCTGCCCGTCTTTGTGCACTGTGCATGTGAGTCATGGGAGAGTTTTGGTTTTCACGCATCTCTCTTTGTACTCTATTGTGTCCTCCCCGTTTGTGTACATCGGCGTGCAGATGACTGACAGCGTGACGCGACGCTACTGGAGTGTCGTCTGGTGGAGCCGACGCACGCTGAGGCCTACACGCATTTTGCTTGAGCCTCCTCCCTCCAACGTGCTTAGCTCGATCGGCATACCTCCTCGGCAGTCGTGCCGCCGGCAATCACTGACGCTCCATATGCTGTCTGCACGCGTCCAGTGTTGGGTTTGACTGGTCTGTTGCATCTACAACGCCATGTTCTGCTTAGGGTCCAAGTTTCACATTAATCCGGCAATCACTAGCGTAGACGCCGCCTTTGTTTAGGCTGTTGTAACTCATTACTGTTGTTTTTCTACGTGTTTTTGATTGCACGACTGTGTTTGCAGCGTGTGTATCATGGTATGGTCCAATCTTCAGGCAAAACGGACGACGCCCAGGTTGTGGGCTATCGGCCGTCTAGCAGGGCTCACCGAGAAAACCCTGCCTACCAGAAAATGAGTCATATTTCTTATTGGCTTAGAAACTGAGAAACAAGCTTTACAGAGCTCGGGGGGGAGCTAGAACTTGGAGGGGTCTCCCATTGTTGCTCATTCTTACTTCTTAATCAGTCATTTCTAGTTTTTAGCTGTTGTCTAGCGCTTACTCTGGCACACGCGTTTCTGAGTAACAACACCAGAGCTCTCAGACTTAGACTCTGGTGTAGTAGACTGAGGGGGCAGCTTAAGCAACAAGCGTGGGTTCCCGCCCGTTGTATCAACAACGTTGCTGCCCCAACCTGATGCGCTAGGTTTTCAAGCGATGGTTGCCTTGGGCACCGGTGCAAATGCTAGTGCTTGGTGACTGAGTCAAGACTTTTACAGATGTTGAAGAGGGGGATGGCGAGCGGAGACATGCTCTCGTGGTCACTACATTGTGAGAGTGGATGTTGCTACGAAAGCAGCACGTGCGGCCGCCTCTGCTGCTAAGGCGACTGCTAGATCTATCAATGATGCCAAAGAGGTGGCGATGTCTAAGAGATGCTACATGTGGAGGGAGAAGATATTCTTCTCTAGCGGGAGGCCTTGGCCTCCCGCTCTGATACTAGTAGGTGACAATGCTTGCTAGGACGCTAAGTGTGGCACTGTAGGTGGGTGCCACATGCGCGGCCATAGAATAGAGCAAGTTGGGTTTCACTTGAAAAAAACCAGTGATGTCAAGTGAGCAGCGAGTCACAAGGGGAAGAGGTGATAGGAGCCTTTTGACTGTTGGTTTTTGCGCATCTCTCATAGTGCTTTGTTGTGTCCCCCCGGCTTGTGTACATCGGCGTGCAAATGACTGACGGCGAGACTCGATGTTGCTGGAGTTTCGTCCGGTGGAGCCGACACACCCTGAGGCCTACTCGCAGTTCGCTGGAGCCTCCTCCCTCTGGCAATGTGCTCAGCTCCATCGGCAAGCCTCCTCAGCGATCGGGCTGCCGGCGGTCACTGCCACCGCAGATTCTGTCTATATGCACCCAGCGTTGTTTCTAGCTGTGCCATCGTGTCTGCAACATCATGCTCTGCCTAGGGTCCATGTCTCTTGCTGTGTAGCACTGTTTGGCATCATTGACTGCTATAGGCACTCGCTGGGTTCGGTCAACCATAACTCTTTTGTGCTATTTTTCTTGCCGATTCTAACCGCACGACTGCGTTTGCAGCGTCAGTATTACGCTATGCTCTAGTTTTCAGGCACAACGAACGACGTCCGGGTTTTGGGATGTCGGGCGTCTGGCAGGGCTCACCGAGAAAACCCTGCTAGAAAATAGGGTACACTTGCCGCATACCCACTGTCCTCGTAACTAAAGAATGTCGTACCTAGTTTTTGCACAAAAAGAATGGGAGGGCCACGTTTGCAAAAAAATACGTATAACGTCCACAAAATGTACATAATACTTCTGAGGGCCACTATTTAAAAAAATACTTCGGAAGTCCACCGTGCCAAAAATCGTAAGGGGGACGAAGTAATTCTCCGCATACCCACTTTCCACACCGGCCAACGAAACACGCCAGCATTGAAACAGGATCCCATTCTCGGCTATCGCTACTACTAAAGCTTGGTAGATGACACTGCAAGTAAATCAGCTTCGCGATCCGTTTCTAAAATGGATAAGCAGTTAAGACAAGAAATCAAAATGTAGAAGAAAAAATCAAACCAGCCGTTCGATAGAACGATCGAACGACATGTACAGTGTTGAGGACTGATTTCTTATGCATAATAAGGACTATTGTCTCTCATTCTCTCTCTCTTTCTCTCTTGTTAAAACAACAACAAAGCAAAGCCAGAACAAAAAAACAGGAAAAAGTAGATCATCGCTTTGCAAACATATTTTTTCTTCATCCGTTGATCACACGATCTCGTCGACGGGGTCGACCTCGTCGGCCTTGCCTTCGTTCTTCTGGCGTGCGATGAACCCTGCGATCGACCACGCGCATGAAATGCAGTTTCGCAATCTTATCCCCTTTGCATGGTTTGTGCAAAGGGGATAAGATAGCGAGCGAGAGAACTCGTTTGCTCGTTCGCATAGCGAACGAGCGGAACAGTCTTCAATTAGGTCAGTTGGCACTGGGCCGGCAGGCCCATTCAAGGACTTCTTCTCTTCCTCGTTTGCGTGACCAACGACCTCATCGTGTCGGCGTAGACAACTCGGCGTCTATATTTACGACGTAAATATAGTCGTCGAATCGACGTCGACTTCATTTTCTTCTGTGTGGGAGAGCTTTCACAAGTAAAAGCTAGGTGGAATTCGACTTTCGGTTCGACCGTTGTCTACCATTTGAAATGACAAAGCCACGGAGTGTGTTTTGGACCACATCCAAAACGCGTACAACATTTGTGACTTTTTTTTTGTGATTGTCTATGTTTACACTGAGAGAAACCATGTATTTGGTCTGACCATGAGAAATTTGCTGTCTGAATTTAGTCCAACGTTCAAATGAACGGCTTAAAGTGAACAAGACTGTTTCGCTTTTTCACGTTTTGAACGAGCGAAACAGGCCTCGTAAGGATCGACACGCCTATTCGAGGGTTTTTTTTGCTCGTTCGCGTTGCAAACGAGCACGTAACGCGACCGTGGACATCCACGGTCGCGTGATTGTGATGTACACGAAAGACCAGCGGCCCATGTCCGGCGACGGAAAAAAAAAAAAGATTCTTGAGTGGATATAAATGACACTCCCAGTGTTTTACGTACCAAAACCGCGACTACTTGTCGGTCGGAATAGAAATGTTAGAAATTTGGTCACCTAAAACAACAATGAACATAGGACAAAATAAAATATGACATGAAACCAATGAAACTTAGAAAATTATACTTCGGATACCCACAGTCGTTGAACAAATTCATCTGGAATCGGTGTAGCATGAATGTTTTTGCAATAGTGGGTGCGCCATGCATGATCTTCGGCGGTTCGAAACAAAGTGGGTATAGCACGCCTTTTTCTTGTAAAGTGAGTACCGTGTCTTAAATGTGCGAGAACTGGCCAGCAGAAAATTCAGAGGCCCAAACAGTGGGTATAGCGGAATTAGGCCGCAGAAAATAGGTCTAGAACTATTTTCTGATTGGCTGGTTAACTGAGTAACAAGTTCTACACGAGTGGGGGGGAGCTAGAACTTGGAGGGGTCTTCCATTGTTGCTCATTCTTCATTCCTATTCAGTCACTTTCAGTTTCCAGTTGCTTTCTGGCGCTAACACTGGCGCGCGCATTTCTTAGTAACAAACCCAGAGCTTCCAGACTTCGTCTCTAGAGCAGCAGACTGAGGGGGCAACAGACTTAAGCAACGAGCGTGGAAGCCCGCACGCTGTATCAACAATGCTGCTGCCCCAACTTGCTGCCTGGCGTTTCCATTTTTGACCAGGCTACCAACGCGTGGGATTTGACGTGGGGCCCAGAAGCCACCCGGGGATCAAACCGAACTGGTAAGCGAGTGAGCTTGCGATGATTTCTCACACCAAAACAACCTGGTCGTGTGCTCCCAAGGTATCAGCAACCCAACGTCACATGTTGTGACATATGCATGACTAAAACCATTGTCATCCACATGGACCACGAGCGTACTGAGAAACTGCGTAGAAGCTTCCTAGCAACACGGCTGCTGACCGGGCGTCAGTGCCTGGTCAGACGGTGACGACAGTCACAGGTCGTACACGCAACGGCAAGGGTTTGGCTAGGAGACACAAGGCAAAGTGTCAGAATGCTTCAATAAAGCATATGCAGAGAGAAATGACAACTGACAGGTCCAAGGCATAAATACCTGCCGCGGCGCAAGGCGGGTGTCGCACGCGGCAGTCCAAGAGCTGTCCTAAAACCGGCCCAAAACCACTGTTTTGGCCGTAACTCTGCGTACACATGTCAGAATCCTACGCCGTCTGAACCTAGACGTGCAGAATCAAAAGACGGACGCAGCGACTGGTCACGTGCATGCATCCATCGACTGACAGTGAGCATACAATGCAAAAACATGCAAATGGGCCTCATGGCCAGTCCGCCGAAAGGCGCCTGCAAGACATAGAAGACACAGCAAGGAGTCCCGGTGGTATCTGGGGCTCTGGAACAGTGGTCGGTCAGCTCCAAGCGGGTAGTCGGCCGCCTGTCGTCGCGACGGTGTCACCAGGGCCACCTGCCTCAGGGATCTGCACGAGAATGGACACGGCCGAGTGGTCACAGTAAACTGTACAGGAACGGCACAAAGCACAACACTCCCCCATGACCCGATGGTACGCATGTCCATACGTGTGCAGCACTGGTACAACCACATAGTGGGTGACACAGACAGATGAGGTGCAAACGTACATCCCACACTCAACCACTGTCACGCACGGGGCGAAGCCCAACAGAACGAATGGCCACCAGGAACTTTCCGCGGGCAAGTGCCTTCGTCAAGAAATCAGCACGCTGCAATTCAGTGCCGACCCACATGATGGAGATCACGCGTCGCTCCACCAGATCACGAACGAAGTGATGCTGAACCGCAATGTGCTTTGTGCGAGCATGAAAGACACCAGAGTTCTCCGGATTGGCGAAAGCACTCTGGTTGTCGCAACGCAGCACAATGGCGGGTACTGACTGCCCAAGCTCAAGAAACAAGCGCTGCAGCCAAA
>SZWC01000632.1:1447-13735 GCA_023375785.1 Penium margaritaceum | reverse complement strand
GGGGGGCATTTGCAGGTGGTCCGTGCCTGGGTGCCTACATGAGACGACATGTACACTCTTCTGTGGTCACCTTGGTCAGAAATCGGTCCATGGTGACAGGTTCCTTGGTTTCGTTGGCAGTGCTTTGATTGATTGGTTTTTTGAGCAACCACAAATCCGTGTACAAACAGATATGGGTAGGGCCGGCTTCACTCATTGGACCCCTACATACAGACAGACTCGTTGTACGATAAATCGGATGCCTTGTCTGTTTTGAAAGCTGATTTGTGCCTAAAAAATCCCCAACGGTCATCCTTCTCATTGAAAAAAATTTGAATAGGCACATTTTCCGAATTTAATGATCTGCTCCCATGTTTTGTCTATTTCAAAAATATCCCTAAAATACTAACCAAAGGCCAGCGAACTCGTCAAAAAGGATATGGTACACGTCACTTGTCGAAATCAAAGTTCACTGAGGTAGCCCTCGTCCAACTTTGCAATGTCGGGAATCCTCGTATACAATGATGTGAGCTGTTCGGATGGGCGATCGGTCGGCGTAATTCTTTTTCCGAACGGACAAGAGCCTTGTCGTCTCCTATTGGCCTCNAAGCCATTAATTATGTTCATTGAGAGCATCAATTTCCATCAGGGATGAGGTTTTGTGAACTAGAACTTCCCCTTGTCACGATAATAATTGTCACCTTGGGATTGCCAACTGTTGGACTCTTGCTTCCGAGTGTTTTAGTCTGAATTGTTGATGTAATTGGCTACTGTGATTACTCGTAGAGGGTCTTTTGGGCTGCCAAATATGACGACAGGCTGCCAAGTATCTTGGTTGAGGCCATTATTTTAATTAAAATAGAGTTTTCTGGGGACAAGTTCATTGCCAGTGATGATATTGCAAAACCGCCATGTGTACTCTGACACCGCGGCTGAAGCTTGTACAATGCGTCAGGCTTGTAGTTCACCTTTCCAAAGAGGGCGAGTATTGGTCCTTTGACTTGTCAACCCCATCCTGACCATCGGTCCTTTGAATTTTATGGGATTGAAAGCTTAGGGAGTACTGTCGAATCCAGGGTTCACTCGAGAGTTGACTATTCATCTAGGTGAGCATTCTTAACGTGCGCGGCAACCCCGAAGCTCCTCCATTGTCGTAATGAGTTGTTGGAGTAGATGGGTGCTGAGGGTCTCAAGTCCCGATACTTATGGAATAAATAAATTTTCACGGGTCATTTTTGGTTGGTGCCTCCCCCTGCACCATGTGTCGTTCCAACGGGTAGCGACGGGAACAAACGATTCATCGAGCCCAAGGAATCCGTCATCAGGTTGGCCGGCACTATCGTCTGTGTTTCACCATTCATAAATAAGGTACGGTTGCTGCCTAGTTTTCATGAAGAGCTTGATTGTTTACATGCTCCTGATCCTTCATCACGGGATTCTACACAGATCACTGTTACCCGTCATTGGGTGNGTCGTTCCAACGGGTAGCGACAGGAACAAACGATTCATCGAGCCCAAGGAATCCGTCATCAGGTTGGCCGCCACTATCGTCTGTGTTTCACCATTCATAAATAAGGTACGGTTGCTGCCTAGTTTTCATGAAGAGCTTGATTGTTTACATGCTCCTGATCCTTCATCACGGGATTCTACACAGATCACTGTTACCCGTCATTGGGTGTACTCCCTCCATTTTCCATCGTCATTGCAATGTCTACGATCATTGAAATGACAGAGATCTGCTAAAGACTCGTGTGGGATTGTAGCCTGGTAGTTAATGCGTTGCCTGCCCCTTCTGCGCTAATGCCCTGTGATACAAAGTGTTACGCTTAGCGGATCGTGGGTAGTCCATGGGTATGGGGTGTATAACAATAGACAGTTCGATGAATTGGGAAAAAATTATGTAGCATGTGTAATGTGACAATGTAACGCGGAAGCTTAGACTCGGCATCAAAAGGCGTGGGCGAGCACAAAATGTTCGAATGCTATAGTTCAAGTGGAATGGAATGATTGTCTCCCTTGTCGTGGGAGATTTTCCTTGCCCGAGTTGTCGTGGTTCGCTGCACCCTTTGGAAATATGTCATTGCTTCACTCAAATTTATTGCTTTGTTTTTATTACTTTAACTACGCCCCTTGTGTTTAGAAATAACGGTGGAAATATCCACGGTATTTTGTAGTATACGTTTTTCAACATGACAATGATGAGCCCAAGGGCGTGTGCCATTATCCCCACTAGGGGGGTCCGTGCCGGGGTGGTACCGCCGAGGGCAGATCGGGTTTGACAGGCAGCTAGTTCCTCCCAGTACTTGGCAATTTTTGTATATGGCACTCACAAATCTGGCTTCCAAATGTTGTGCTCAGGTCCACAACCGGCCCAAATAAACGAGGCACTCCTTGACCACTCATGCATGCAGATTGCTTTCATGGTGCCGGAGGATGCAATGCACCTCACGACGAGGATAGCCGGAGGGGGTGGTTGAACAAGCCCCTGTGTTGTATATGGTGCAAACAGACTCACATGGAAGGTGTCACGGATCTGCATCACTCGTGAAAGGATCGATCGGTAGGCCATCGTCCCATGCTTGTGGTTCGCTATGAACGAACCTAGCCATTTAGACAACATCGTTCATGCACCTTATGTTTTCAGCCGCACGTTCTGTGTGCTCAGTACCACACGATTTCTAATACCACACCACGGCATCTCTGGCCAACATAGGCCTCTTAGCGCTACCGAGGAGCATAGAGGTGGGCCTTGGCGTCCTGCCAAAGGACATCCATGCACTAAAAAAGTCCTGGACAGAGGGTACCTGATCACCACCGACTTTGCAGTTCACCGTAACAACGGGTACCACCGGATGCTGACCATGGCTGAGGAAGAATAGGGTAAATCTAGTACAAATTTTAACGACATTGTTTGCGGTGTACTCTGCCGAGGCCAATTAGTCACCCCAATCTTCGAATTTTGGGTCAATGTACAAACAGAGCATCAGGTCAAGTGTACGGTTCATGCGCTCCATCTCCCCGTCAGTGTGGAAGTAAAACAATAGGGGAATTCTTTGTCGTACTCCGAACCATCATTGTAATATGAGCCAAAATCGGCTGGAAAAGCACGGATTACGATCTCATATTATTGTAAATGTAATCAATGGTACTTCATTATGCGTATGTGGAACAAACGGGCTATTTCTTCAGCAGTGACCCGAGTTCTTCTAGGCATGAATCGGGCCATCATTGTTGCTCGGTTGACCATGACCAGTATGGCGTCATGGCATTTCTTGGTCTCTGGAAGACCCGTGATGAAATCCATGGATACTGACTCTCGAGGGTTGGCTGGTTGTTGTAAATGTTGGAGGAGCCCACCCGGAACCTTGTTGAAGCTCTTATTACGCAATCATAGATCACACATCATGCAATACATTTTGATGTTCGTACTCGGACATGGCCACCAATAGTGCTCAGGAAGAGTATGATCCGCCTCTTTTGGTCCCACGTGCCCAAACAAGGGAGGGTTATGTAACTCAAACATGACCTATACTTGTAAGTTGTTGACATTTGGGACAGCCACAAGGTCACCATGCCAATAGAGTCCAGCTGCCTCAACAAGGCCATGAGGTTCAAGGTTATTGGGTTCGCAAAAACAAGGGTCCATGGTGTAGCCCACGTGAATACAATCTTTGAAATAATTGATGGCAATAAACCGCCATGGAGGTGGGAGGAGTAGGTTTGATTTCATTGTGATCGTCAACACAAGTTTTGCAAAGTGTCAGTTGGTGACTTTCTTGTCATCCACCTCAAGAGCCATGTGGGATGGGTTACGACTTAGAGGTTAGCCACGTTAGCCTGTCTAGGTTTACGTTCCCTCAAGAATATCAATCGAAGCAGTTATTTTCTCCAACGTGTCTGCCTTCTAGATCCATTTGATTGCGCTTGGAAGTGATAGCGTTAGGTATGTGACCACCATGATGTGCTCTGTTGTCTTCTTGAGGTAACGATGCCATTCCTTTAACATGTGGACCACTGCCTGGAGCTCATGGTTTAAAGTTGTGTACCTAGCCTCTATGTCCAAGAGTTGTCGGCTGTATAGGCCACATTGTGATCATCTTGGATAAGCACGGCTCCCACTCCTATGACCAACGTATCACATCGTACTTTTCAAGGTTTCGTTGGATCAGAGAGTGTAAGAGCTGGTGCCGAGGCTTTATTGTCTTCAATGTCTCAAATGATTTGGTGTAATTTGTTCACCAAGACCAGGTACTTGCCTTTTGCGTGAAGGCAGTGAGTTAACTTACCAAGGTGGATTAGCCTCTCATAAAGCGCCAAAGTCATTTGCAAGACCCAAGAAGGAGCGAAGCTGTCCCACATTCCTGGGCTGAGGTCACTACCTGACGACCTCCACCTTGCGAGGCTATACCCAGAGTCCATTTTCGTTGATGATATGACCAAGATATTCGAGCTCGGGCTGAGCAAAGTTGCACTTGCTTTTCTTTGCAAGGAAGGATTTTGACCACTGTTTGTAAGTGTCACTCGTGTTCCTCATGCTTCTTGGAAAAGAATTAAAATGTCATCAACATACGACTGGTTTTCCAAGGAGGTCACAAAAGAAATTGTTCATCATTGTTTGAAATGTCGTAGGTGTGTTTGTGAGTCCAAAACAAAGGATGTTTGGTACATCCTCCTTCGTAATTCGGAATTGGTGGTATCCTTGTGAAAATCCAAGAGATGTAAGGACATTTGTCCCTTGAACCTGGTCAAAAAAATCCTTGATGCAAGGGAGTGGATCTCGGTTCTTCACGATAAGGTTGTTCAATGCACGATCATTGATGCACATCCATAAGCCTCCATCTCTTCTGTTCACAAAGAGGGTTAAATTTCTAGAAGGGGAAAAGATTGGCTCGATCCAGCCCTTTCAAAGATATTCATTAATTTGTTTTGTAGCTCATTGTCATTCTACCGGACTCAAACAGTAGACTGATCAAAAGGGAGGTACTAATCTCAGTTATAGTGGGATTGTGCGTCCAAAACACACGCATAGGTGGCAATCCATCCGACGACGACTCAGTCACATCGAAAACTAAAAAATGACCGGCCACTCTTGCGAACACATCACTTTCTAATTGATTATCAAGGTCTTAAGGGCTGCTAGTAAACACTGACAACCTTGCTTTAAACGTCACTTCATTTGAAGTAATGTGATGCTTGCTTGTGTTGAAGCTTGCGGCCGTCAAATTATGGGCATTGTGAACAAGATGATGATCATTCTCCCGTTATATATTTTTTGCCAAATTGTGTAAAAACACTTGAGTGCTTTGTGATTGACCAGGCATGGATCCCCTAAGACCACATCAAAGGGATCCATGCGGTTGATAACCATGAAACGTGTTGTGGTCCTGTATATAGGTAGTGTGAGTCGTGCCTTGCACTCTCCAATCACCAATACCTCTCCATGTCGTCGACAAGCATTGTTCCTAGATGCGATGTGTATTCTAACTTGTGGTATGGTTAATCATGCGCTTTTTATATTGTTTGTCGTGTGTGTTGATATATGTTCCAACAGGCAACTTCCATGAAAGTACAGTACATGGAAGCATTCTTTTTTTTTTCACTGATACTTCAATGTACATTGCCTTCCAGTTCTCCCCTTCAAATAAGAGGAATAAATATAGAAATATAATGTAAAAAACGGTGGTAAAAATAAAATTGCATTATGTGTCTGTTGAGAGTTTGGAAAATGGTCTAGTAGATGTCTACTCACAAGGTATGCAATGAAGAAACATTCCTTACAAATATTCATCATTGCGAGGCACTTTTTGCATTCGTGCGAATAGAGAGTCAAGCTACTTCTCTGACCCCCCTCCAAAACCACATGAGTGTATCGTGCAAGTGCATCGGGATTCATATGTGGCGGGGATGCGCTAGCATACACAGTTGCACTACATTCTACTATTCATTAGAAGCTTCTTTGTTACTTTGATCCATGGAATACATTCGTGTACTGTCATTCATCCCCCGCCTGTAAACTTCCTAATTCACCCAACCGGTACACTTTCAATCTTTTGTGGGGGGGGTGGGGGGGAAGCGTAATCGAATTGAACCCCCATTTGGAATCATTTGGAATCCCCATCCCCTAAAAAACATGAATTGTAATGTTTGGATGTTTATGACTTTTAACATCCCAAGGCACCAGAAACACATTAGTGTTAAGTGGGGATGAACACTGTGATGAGCATATCATATGATGTTTTGTCCACCGATGGATATGGATCAATAAACAAAAACATTTTGTGTCTTGTGTATCGTTGTCGGTAAAACCCTATATAATTGTTTGTGGGTATTGTTCATGCTTTCCGAGAACAATAGCCATATCAGCTAACACGTTGGATCACGTCCTCGCGAGCGCGAGTCAACCAGCGATACCCCCTCCTCGGCGACCTACAATTGTGAGTGGTGAGTGTATCAGGTCATGTATACAGTCAAAATGGCCAAGAAACCACATGTATATGTTTGGAAGAGGTTAGGGTGGGATTCTGTAGTGTCTACTCTCATTCAAATACATTGGTGTATTGATCTGGATCCACCCCCAATTCACTTGCCAGTACATTCGTCCGATACACTTTCGGTACTTGGTGGGGAGACCGATTGATGTGAGTTCACTCCGATGCCCCTCCCCCCTCACTGAAACAACAAAAGTGTGTTGGATGAATTTATTAGGTTGTGATCATCTCAAAGTATGCAAACCTCGGGAAATTCATACATCGGTGAACAATGCAAATGATAACAATGATGATGACCTACCGGAGGTGTAGTTTGGATAATAACTATTTGATATTCTGTGGTTTTGCCACCTGATCATACATCATTATATGAATCACGTGTTTTGGTGGACATATGTCTTGGTGAAAAACATCTGTGTTTGTACAAACATGAATGTTGGGTTGAGTGGGGGAATCCACTGGCATCCATTCAAGAACTCTTCAATCGCACATCAACAAGGATTAAAAATACGGATGAGCGTTGAATATGTGAGGACATTTGTTTGAGAAGAGGGAAAACAAACATCTAAAAACATCACGACACCCGCGAAGGATGACCATTACGACTGTTTCGTAATAGGTGTGTAGTGAGCCATTCTGAGCCATAGGATGACGTATATCAACGTAATAACTCGTAAATAAAGTTTGATACTCACATTTTCAATTGAAATTACAAAGATTGTATATGAACACTAAGCATAACTCTATGGCAAGTCGTCTTGTCTATTCACTACCGTGGTAACCTGCTCGCCGTTCAACCCAGCTAACGCTTGGACAACATTGAAACTGTCATTCAAGCATCATGCTCCCCCTCAGCGCCCTCGAATGGGCCATTTAAAGTCCGATGTCCTAAGTATGGACGTATTACGTTCCAAAACATATGTTGGTCTCTGTTTGTAAAACCCAATTGACCATCTTTACGTTTGTGTGTTATGGTATGTCTAGTTTCAATCGATCGTTCAACTGGTGGATCAACCCTATCTGTACGTATATTTTT
Source organism: Penium margaritaceum (assembly GCA_023375785.1). Lineage (NCBI taxonomy): Eukaryota > Viridiplantae > Streptophyta > Zygnematophyceae > Desmidiales > Peniaceae > Penium > Penium margaritaceum. The sequence goes on along the minus strand of SZWC01000632.1, from coordinate 6,232 downwards.
TAAAGTTTGATTCATCTGACTAGTTTTTACTACTTTCACGAAGTTCCATACTTTATGATAATATTGTTTTTTAGCAAGTTGTCATGTAATATCTACCAAGGTTCCTTGAATCTTCCATATGTGCACACTTTGCATGTATACATACTGTGACGAATTCGACAAAATCCTTGGCCGACTAGGCCAAAAATGTGGTGCTTGAGGGTCTCTGACCCTCAAGCCATCACGTCTGACCACTAACAATCCCAGGTGACCCTGCTTGAGCCACGTGGCTCCTTCGACCGGTCGGCGTGGCAATGCCATGCTACACTCCCCCCACTAGGAGTGAGAGCCGCCTTGGCATCTCCGATAATCCCTGTGTGGGATTCGAGCCCTGGAGCTTTGATACCAATGTAACGGATTTGATGGAACCCTTGGCCGACTAGGCCAAAACTACAGTGCTTGAGGGTCACCGACCGTCAAGCTACCCCATCTCACTGCCCACAGTCCCAGGTGACCCTGTTGGAGCCACGTGGCTCCTTCGACCGGTCGGCGTGGCACTGCGAGGCTACAGAGAACAAAGAGTGTATTTGTTCAAGTCAACTGGCCATAAATGTCTAACATCCATGTATGTACACATGCTCCACTTACAAAGGATTTGCCCAGCCCCGTATTGACTAGAGTGCAAGCTGGAGTACCCACTAGCCTACCTTCAAGCTGCATCGTCATCTGAACTTCTCAATTACGCATTTAGGATTAATCACCTCTTAAAAATACACTCTTCATATTGTGTATATGTCAAATATATCCCTTTGGAAATTTCAAGATACCTTTGTGGAAGTTACGTTACAATTTACATTACGCATGTTCATGCATACAAGCATGTTTTCGTGTGCTTTAACACGAGGACGTTCTTAGAAGGCTTGTCATTCAGTTCTAGATTCCCAACAAAATCCACGCTTTCGTTTTCCACAACTCCAGCTATAGTTAGCTTACACAGACGTACATTTTTCCTCAGATCTATTAAATGCTACTATTGTAAGGACTTAGAGCACCTATTCCTGGATGCGGAATTTGGCGGAGATACGATGGATATGACGTTGCATTCTGTGGTTGAGGGTTTTCTGTTTTTTCTTGCTCGAGCTCTTGCCGGGCCTCGTGGTTGTACTGAGCACAATCCCCCAATACATTTTACCCTTTGGGGGGGGGTTCTGGCTCTCATGTTGCCCCCCCCTCCCAAGTAGGTAAATTTTATAGGAGGAGTGTGTATGATTTGTGTATCTCATGGACATGTGAAAAATACTCTAAGTGTAATATACACTCAGTGTATTTTTCACATGTCCGTGAGGTGCACCTGTCATACACACTCCCCCAATACGCTTTGCCCTTTTCGAAGGGGGGGATATCCACTCCCACGTTCCCCCCTACAAACACGCAAAGTGTACTGGGGGAGTGTCTACAAGTTGTGTGCCTCATGGACATGTGAAAAATACTCTAAGTTTATTCTACACTTAGTGCATTCTTCACATGTCTATGAGAGGCACAGATTGCAGACAATCCCCTTATACACTTTACCATGTTCGAGGGGGTGTCTCCGGCTCCCACGTCCCCCTCCCCCCAGACAGGTAAATTGTATCGGAGTAGTGTATATGGCCTGTATATCTCATGGAACTGTGGAAAATACTCTAAGTGTATTATACACCAACTCTCCTTTTCACGTGTCCGTGAGATACAGAGATCATAGACACACCCCTAATACACTTTACCCATTTGAACGGGGGGAGATCTCTGGCTCCCATGCTCCCCCCTCCAAATAGTTAAAGTGTGTTAAGGTGATGTCTATGATCTTTGTATCTCACATGCATGTGGAAAGTACACTAAGCGTACTATACACTTTTTACGTGTTCGTGAGATACAAAGATCATATACACTTCCCTAATATACTTTACCCTTCGGGGGGGGATCTTCAGCTCCCATGTTGTCCATTTCCAAACGTGTAAAGAGTATTGAGACTGTGTCAATTATGTATGCATCTCACAAATATGTGGAAAATCCAATAAATGTATCATACACTGAGTGTACTTTTCACATGTCCGTAAGATACACAAACCATAGACACTTCCATACTAGACTTCACCCTTTTGGAGGGGGGGGTCTCCGGCTCCCATGCTGCCCCCCTCCCTCAAACAGATTAAGTGCCTTAGAGGAGTGCCTATCATCTACGTATCTCACGGATATGTGGATAATACACTAAGGGCACCCTATTGATCTTGATATTCGATTAAAAATATTTTTTTGGTCCTTCTGGCTTAACGATTTTTTTTCATCAAATCTAATACGTACCACCTAAATAATTACTTTCCTGACTCGAGTACACAAATTTCATCGAAATCCAAAAAAATGCCAGGAAAAAATTTCGACGCGATCTCACCTCCGGTCATACCTACAGGTCTTGACACGAAAAGCATGTTTCTTCGTCAGATCTATCAGCTTGACGCGGCCTACCGCGTCAAGCAAGCCGCGTCAGACTGACGCGGCCTCGAAAACCGGTCATCGACGATGGTCGAGACCGGTCGTCGTCGATGTTAGGGATTATGCTTTTTCGTTCAACGAATTCCAAGGTACCACCCAAAATAATTGTTTTCTCAAAACCCGTGCTCGAAAATAAAGATTCCCTAAATTATGGATTTGAAAAAAACGAATATCAAGATCAGTACGGTATCATACATTTAGTGTATTCTTCACATGTACGTGAGATACATAGACCATATACACTCCCCTAATACCCTTTACCCTGTTGGACGGGAGGGGATCTCTGGCTCCCATGTTTTTCCTCCCTCTAAATAGGTAAAGTGTTTCGGGGGAGTGTCTATGATCTATGTATCTCACAGGGCATGTGACTAATACATGAAGTGTAAAATACACTTAGTGTCTGTTCCACATGTCCGTAAGATACACAAATCATATACACTTCACTGATACACTTAACCCTTTTTGAGGGGAGGGGGAGGATCTCCGACTCTGATGTTGCCCCTCCCTGAAACAGGTAAAGTATATTGGAGGAGTGTCCATGATCTGTGTATCTCATGGAGATGTGAAGAATACACCATGTGTACGCTTAGTGTATTTTTCACATATCCATGAGATACAAAGATCATGGACACTCCCCTAATACATGTTATCCTTTAAGAGATGGAGGGGACATGGGAGCTAGAAATCCCTGTGCAGTACACTTGTCACTATGGGAGGGGGGTTCGTAGGATGTCGTTGACAGAGAAACATTATAGTATGTTTGGAAGTACGCTTCTTACGAAGCTTGTTTTCTTTTGTATATTACAGGTTTGGAAGCAACCACCCACTTTACAAAGGTAACCAATCAGAAAGTACGAAGACATACATATGGTTATTATACATTTTGACTGGAACGCCATGTATTTAGCTCTCCCTAGCTAGATTATTACATTCAACTCCAAAGGCACACGTATCATATTCATATTTTTCCACGTGGACAAAAGATGAACACCCCTGTAGACAACTGCATGGGAATTACCTTACAGTAGGTACTTGGTACACTTAATGTGTCGTATATAAAACAACCTCGGTTGACCATACCTCTACTTACGCATGAAAAGGCTCGATGGGGATTTGCTCTCCATCTAGAGAAAGTGGTAGTTGCAATAGGTGTGGGTGCTTCTGCATAACTCGACCATGCCATCCATATTTTCCCGCGTGCAATGTCCTTCCATAAATGAAGCCAATAGCTTTCATCCTTTGAAGGCAAACACGATGATCTCTGACTTGATAGTATAGCGATCATTATGGGTATCAAGGAGTTATCTTTATGAGGGTCATGTACAATTTTGAAAGCACTTGGCCATATCTCCTCGGTGGTTACTATTAGACACGTACGAATTTCAACATATTTCTTTGTCACACGGGAGAGTAGGCAGGAGCAGACAAGGTAAAGGGGTTCAAGATTCACGAGGGTCACATAGACTGATGATAAACATTATATTGATAAGATCTCAAAGTTTTTAATATCATCATTACAAAACAGTGATTTCTTGCCCTCATCTTCTCAAAGACCTATACCGTACTGATTTTTATTTTCCCCCCTTTCATTTTTGGTACTTTAGGACATCTATAATTTCGCTCATGGTTTTTGGCAAAGGTATTGTTTAGGTAGGTCCTTTGCTTTCGCCGAAAAAAAAACTACGATCCTTAGATTCACCGACGAACCGGGATCATCTCCTCCAGTCTCGATCAAAGTCCACGGTGGACGATATTCCTGAGACCACGGAACTGCGAGCAGTCTGTGATCGCTCACTTCTCTCTCGTCCAGTCGATACCCCACGTGGACTGTGCACTACATAACGCCATGTTTTATATTTGTGCATCAAAACGCCGAACTTCACTGGATGCATGTATCTCTTCCAAGTAGAACACCGAGAAAGCAGAACTCCAGCAAGACATGAACCCGAACCCTGAATGAAATTAAGAACCAGACCCAAAAAAAATATATTTAGGGTGTGCTTAAGTAATTCGCCTAAGAAAACAATCGTTCAACTTTGTTCAGGCTAGAACCATTTATAAACGAATCCAAAGGTCAGTAGGGTACCAAACCCGGATAGCGGCCCTCTGGTGGTTACTGGCGGTGGTAGAAGTCCTTCTCGTGGCTATCACGAGGACGACAATCAAGTACTCCAGGCCCATCTCGTTGACGTCTATGTCCATGCTTGGCACCGTGGAGGCCCTCGCATTACGTGGCCACGAACAAATAACCTTGGCATGCACTCCTTGAGGACGTCA
>SZWC01000631.1:332380-343694 GCA_023375785.1 Penium margaritaceum | reverse complement strand
GTCAAGACCTGATGGGAGAAATATCCAAAAAGGTCCTTGGTCTTAGGATTGCCTTGTCAGAGTGTGCTGACTAGGATAAAGGTACCTCTCCTTACTTTTTAGGTGAGGTGAGATCCTTGTGTGCTAGCCATGGACACATGGCGATTCTCCATGGGTTTGTGGGTTATGTGACCACTAGGAGTGTGCCATGAGAGCATTCTCTAGCTCTCTAGGTCGTGTGTGAGTGGTCAGCCTGATTGCTAGGCTGATTTCCTCCCTTGTGTGAGATTATGGATTCTAGTGTGTGAGCCTTAGCCTCCATGGCTAAGTGGTGTGGCTTGTGAGAGGGCTGACTTGCCCAAGCTCTAGCTCTATATGTACTCCATCATTTTGAGTGATTGAACAACCATTCTTCAGCACAAGTGATGCCCTTTCAGTCCCACATGCTCGCTGCTCCAAGGCTCCCTCTCTCCTCCAGATCCAACACCAAGCACGTTGACATCATGTACCACTACTCACGCGACCTGGTTGCAAAGAACATCGTTGACATGGAATACGTGGAGACCAGGAAGATGCTAACAGATTCCATGACAAAGGCGCTGGATAGCGAATTACATTCTGCAAGTACTCGAGACCAAGACTGCCAGAGAGCGAGAGATCTCACAGCTAATGGACAGAGGTGTAACGACAAGTTTCTTGACTTGATATGCTCCTTGTCCATGGCTGATATTTGGAGAGGCATAGGTAGGACTAGGCATGCACTACTCGCTTGGAGTTCGTCCCCTAAGTCTGGTCCAGACTTAGGGATAGACAAGGCATGTACAGCTCCTCTTGAGTAATTCTCCTTGGTCTAATCTCGAGATAATAGTCAGCAAATACTACCTAGGACAACTCCTTGTCGCTTAGACGTTTCAGAGTAAGTCTCTGGAGCAACAGGTCACTGGGTCAAATCCCTGCCCGGTGACTAATTTTCTTTGTGATCAAAAGGGGAACAGAAAACTTTTAAGAGAAATCTTCGAGTATTCGAAGGTCCGACCTGGTTGCTGGAAACACTTGGCCGTCACAAGGGCGCCATGTACGCAAGGGGGGTGACAAAATCTAGATTGCCGCTAGAAAAGCTCATCCGCGGAGCCACTACGCGTCGAGGGGAGAGGCTAGCTCTAAGACTATAAGAACGTATCAGTTACCTGTTATTGAGTACAGTTCTTACCTTTGAGACCCCTGACAGAGTTGTCCTCCAGAGGCAGACGCTAAAGAAGCATTCGTTGGTCTAACCTCCAAGAGCTCGCTCCTCGTGCTAAAGTGACCAGGTGCTAAGGTTAAAGTCCAAGGAAGTGATTCCCATGACCTCCTCACAGTAGAATCTTGGCTCTGAGGGTGATATCATCTTTTGGTTGCAATACCAAGAGCGGTCGGTGCCAACCATTGTGTTGGAACCCGTTTTCTAGACCGTCGCCTTGGGTAGGTTGGTAAAGGTTTATGGACCCACGCTGACTAGTTGTAAGGTACGCTTCTACGCACTCTCTTGTCCTCTCTGTCTTCCTGCACGCATTGACTCCATCAAGTCCATCTATTTGCTCCATCAATTCTAACGTTGAGTATTAACATTTAGCAAACAAGGGCGAATGATAGGTTTTGTCCTTGGAGGTACGACCCTTTGGCCCTAGCCAGGATAAGCTGTATCCTTGGAGGCTCAAGTCTCGAGCAAGTCAATGGTGGGATATCAAAAATCACATGGTATGGCTTTCCCTTGTGGAGATGGCAATTTGAGATTGTCATGAGGGTGCGTGGCTACTTGAAGATGTTCCTTGGAGAAGAGAAAGAACCTCCAAAAACAAATACTGGATATGATACGTAGAGTGCCAAAAATGACATAGTGCGTGTGATTCTTGTGACTTCAGTGCATGAGTCACACCATATCTTCCTCCAATGTGTCACACATGCATGAAAGGCTTATGAGGAGCTTACACGTATACACAAATCAAAGGCTCTCACAAATCGCCTCTTCAATTTTCAAAAGCTGATTTATATGAGGGTGAGTCAAGGAGACTTGATTTGGGACTTCCTGTTGTAGATTGAAGCAAGTGACCCAAATGAACTAGGAAATGAACACCAATATGCAGGCCATGATCCTCCTCATGGCCCTACCTGAAAGCTCGGGACCTCTGATCATTATCTTTGCAGGTTGGAAGGCGGATGATTTGACATATGAGATAGTGTCCGAGTACGTACGTAACGAGGCCATTCGTCGCAACCATAGTGAGGCTAATATTTCAATCTATGCTGCACAGTACCGTGATTGTGGCAATAATTCCTCCTCTAGTCAAAGCAGCAACGGAAGTGGTAGCAGTGGACGAAAAGGCAATGGTGGCTGTAGAAAGAGTTCAAAGCGTCTTGGAGAGTGCCATAGCTGCGCCAAGCCAAGGTTTTGGGCACGGGAGTACAGGGCTCCCAAGAAGGAAGACGGAGATCATGGTGGTAGATATGAGGGCAAAGGAAAGGGTAAGACGGGGTTGATATACATGATGGCCAAGAGCTTGCTGCGAACCAACGAGGCGGTCTTCTCAAGCGTGGAACTTACGCTCAACTCTAGCTCAAACAAGCCCTCTTCAAGGGAGAAGATTGGGTGCATCTCCATTGGAGACACTGAACGTCGCCTTAGTTGTGTCAACGGCAACCTTGTCCATTCGCAAGGCGAGGGACATAAGTTGATTAGCATCAAGTGAACGGTGCTAAGAAACTTGAAAGTCGAGAATGTCATCAACATGCCATCTTTTGCGAGAATCTCTTGTCACTGTCCAAAATCGTGGACCACAACATGACGGTCGTCTTCACTGAGGAGGAGGTTGTGATTGTCACAAACAAGGACATCAAGATCTCCTATCCCAAGGAGATTTTTGTTGCACAGGTCCCAAGAGTTGATGGGTTATACGTGCTGCAGACCAAACCCCTTGAGAATACAAATGAGGGATAAGCGGCAGTTGAAGAGCCCAAGTCTCCAAAGCCTAATGTTGCACCTCAAGACGTCACCATGGTGGCTAGCTCTACCAATAGAGGTGCTGAGCTTGTTGAGAAATTAGCCATTTGGCTGAGTTTCAAGTCGTCAAGAGCAAGTTCCAAGAAAACACTGTGTACTCCGATCCTCCATCAAACTTCTACATTAGGAAGATCAGGTGGGATAATCTCTAGGGTCCAAGTTTGAGGCCTATCCGACGGTCAGATTGGTACATAAGAATCAGGGTGCACACTATTGAAAGAGGAGCCATACGGCTCCGTTTAAAGCACAAAGAACAGGTTCAAGGAAACTACCAGAGGCCTGCTTCAATCGTCAATCTGACTTCACCATTAGAAATATCAGGTGGCAAATGTGTACGGTCCAAGTTTGAGGCCGATCCAACAATCCCATTAGGAGATACGAATTATCAAAGTTTCCGATGTCATGTACTGTCCATATCTGGGAGACCATGGGCAATGGATCCCTGCCTCAGTTTGAGAGAAGAAAAAAGTAAGTGGTCCAGAGTCAAGACCTGATGGGAGAAATATCCAAAAAAGTCCTAGATTCTTGGGTTGCCTTGTCAAAGTGTGCTGCCTAGGAAAAAGGTACCTCTCCTTACGTTTTAGGTGAAATGAAATCGTTGTGTGCTAGCCATGGACACATGGTGATTTTCCAGGGGATTTTTGGTTATGTGACCACTTGGAGTGTACCATGAGAGCATTTTCTAGCTCTCTTCGTCGTGTGTGAGTGGTCAGCCTGATTGCTAGGCTGATTTCCTCTCTAGTGTGAGATTATAGACTCTAGTGTGTGAACCTTGACCTCCATGGCTAAGTGGTGTGGCTTGTGAGAGGGCTGACTTGCCCAAGCTCTAGCTCTATATGTTCTCCATCACTTTGAGTGATTCAACAACCTTTCTTCAGCAGAAGTGATGTCCTTCCTGTTCCACATGCTCGCTGCTCCAAGGCTCCATCTCTCCTCCAGTTCCAACCCACACTGGGTAAGATTCCCGGATCTAAGATTGGATTCAGGTTCACCAATCCGAATCTAGGAGAGGCTCCGATTCACTAATCCAAATCTGGATTTCTGAATCCTACATGATGTGGCAAGTAAAACTCCTCTTATTTGTGACATAAAAATGTGTTTTCCAAGTTAGCATAGTGGAAAAGTATCCCCGAATCCTGGATCGAATTCTGATGAAGGATTTGGATCCCTGAATCGGAATCCGGATTCGGGTTTCTCCAATGTTTTTCACAAATCCTAGGTTTTAGTGTACAGCCTTACATATGAATTTTCCATGTTTCCAGAGTCATCGAGTGTCGATATCCGGGTGACCATGAGGAAGGACTCCATGTCATAGCCTGAGAAAAGAAAAAGGCAAGAAGTCCAGGGTCAATACCTGATGGGAGAAATATCCAAAAACGTCCTAGATTATTGGGTTGCCTTGTCAGAGTGTATTGACTAGGAAAAAAATACCTCTCTTTACGTTTTCGGTGAGGTGAGATCCTTCTGTGCTAGCCATGGACACATGGCGATTCTCCATGGGGTTGTAGTTTATGTGTCCACTGGGAGTGTACCATGAGTTTATTTTCTAGCTCTCTGGGTCTTTTGCGATTGGTCAGCGTGATTGCTAGGCAGATTTCCTCTGTTTTGTGAGATTATGGACTCTAGTGTGTGAGCCTTAGCCTCCATGGCTAACTGTTGTAAGTTGTGAGAGGGCTGATTTGCCCAAGCTCTAGCTCTATACGTACTCTATCATTTTGAGTGATTCAATAACCATTCTTTAGCACAATTGATGCCCGTCTAGTCCTACATGCTTGTTGCTCCAAGGCTCCATGTCTCCTCTAGATCGAACAAGTACATCACTCTGTCTGAAGCATGTACGTAGACACACTGGTTACAGAGTTTGCTTATGGAGATGAAAGTGCCATAAATGAAGGCAAGAGATGTCTTTATGAACAGTAAGAGTGCCATCAAACAGGCATAGGACTTTGTCATTTCCGGGCAAACCAAGTACATCGACAACAAATACCACTACTCACGTGACAAATTTGAAAGGAGATCGTGGACCGGGAACACGTGGACACAAGGAAGGTGCTCGCTGATTGCATGACAACTACGTTGGAGAGCGAATTGTTCTCGACATGTACTCAAGGCATCGGTATGGTCATCATACCGAACAAAGACTGAGTCAAAGATTGATGGAGAGAGAGGAGATCTCAGAGCTAATAAAAAGGGGTGTAAGGGAGATTTGTTGACATGATATGCTCCTTATCCATGGCTGATATTTGAATAGGCACAGGACGGACAAGGCATGCACTGCTCTCTTTGAGCAAGTCCTCTTAGTCTCAACTGGAAAGCATAGTCAGAAAACACTTCCAAGACAACTCCTTGTTCCTTAGACGTTCCTGAGTCAGTCTCAAAAGCAAGAGGTCACTGGGTCAGATCCCGGCCTAAAGACTAACTTTCTTTCTGCACAAAAGTGGGAGAGGAAGATTCTTAGAGACATATAAGAACATTCCAATGTCCTTCCTGGTGGCTGGCACCACTTCGCGGTCAGAGGGAGCGCCATGTAGGCAGGGCGGATGATGTAATCTAGAGTTCCCACAAATTGGCTCATCCAAGGAGCAACTATGTGCCTAGGCTAAAGGCTGGATCTAGGACTATAACAAATTTCAATTTGCCTGTCATTGAGTACTGTTCATACATTTGAGACTCCAAACAGAGTTGTCCATGAGAGCCAAACACTAAAGAAGCATTCGTTAGTCTAAGTCCTGTTGGATCTGGAGGAGAGGGGGGGCCTTGGAGTAGCAAGGATGTAGGACTTGAAGGGCATCACTTGTGCTGAAGAATGGCTACCTAATCACTGATAATGATGGAGTACATATAGAGCTAGAGCTTGGGCAAGTCAGCCCTCTCACAAGCCAAACCACTTAGCCATGAAGGCTAAGGCTCACACACTAGAGTCTATAATCTCACACAAAAGAGGAAATCAGCCTAGAAATCAGGTTGACCACTTACTCTCTTGGCACACTCCTAGTGGTCACATGACCCACAATCCCATGGAGAATTGCTATGTGTTTATGGCTAGCACACAAGGATCTCACCTCACCTAAATAGTAAGGAGATGTATATTCTTCCTAGTTAGTATACTCTCACAAGGCAAACCAAGAATCTAAAACTTTTTAAAATAGTTCTCCCATAAGGTCTTGACTCTAGACCTCTTGCATTTTTCTTTTAATAGGCTAAAGCATGCAGCAATCACCCATGATCACCAAGATATTCATGGTCGATGACTCCATAAACTTCAAATATTTGTATCTTCCAATCTGACCGTTTGATCGACCTCAAACTTGGACCATACACATTTCACCACCTGTTGTCCTTGATGATGAAGTGAGATCGATGATCGTATCAAGCATCTAGCAAATTCTTAGAACTTGCTCTTGTGGACCTGAAAATGAGCCCACATAGTCCCTTTCTGTATGGCTCATTTCCCAACAATCTCACGCTTTGCTGCAGTCAGAGTCGTCTAAGTCCACATGCCTTCATGAAGAACTGCAGTTTGTCACGGGTCACTCGCTTGGTATAGAAAGCAGTGACCTGCTTGGTGGTTGAGTAAACTCCAGGTTGATAGCACCCTCTTGTATCATGTGCCGGATGAAGTGACATGCAATGTGAATATACTTGGTGCGTGCATGGTATCCAGGATTCTTGGCGAGTGGAATTCCGCTCTGGTTTTCGACGCACTCAAGACCTATAATTGCTGCACTCCCACTCATCTCCGCCATGAGACGTTGAAGTGAGACCGCTTCCTTGGCTCCAAAGCTGAGAGCGACGTACGCAGCTTCCGTGCCTGTCATGGCCGCGACCACCTGTCGCCTGCTACACCAACTCATGGCCACACCATTCATTGGGAATACATGTCGAGAGATGGAGTTGTGGTCTTAGTGAGTTAAAATTCAGTCTGTGTCAGTGGAGCCGATGATGATATTGTCGTTGCCATTCTAGGTGATGCTGATATTGATGGTTCCAGTACGGTAACGGAGGATGCGCTTCACTGCCTTTTAGTGCTCAGGTCCGGTGTTCGCCATGTACTCGCTAACAACATTCAAAGCCTGTGCAAAGTCTGGATCGGTTGCTACTATCACGTACATGAGGCTGCCAATGGCGTTCTCGTACTTCTATCGCTTAACTACCTCTGCTTCTCCATTGAATCTTACGAGGTACTTCTTCGTCTCCAGCGGCGTGCTGATGGATTTGGCATATGCCATGCCGAACCGGTGTATAAGATCCTTGATATAGCCGCTTTGCAGCAGCGAGAGAGCGTGATTTGCAGTCACGTATGATGTAAATGCTAAGGAAATATCATGCCTCCCCTAGATCAGACATTTGGAAGCGCTCCTGCATGACCGCCTTCAACTCTTGCATTGCAAACATGCTCTTAGAAAAGAGGGGTATGTCATCCACATACACGATGATGATAAGGACCTCATGTTCATGCTGCCAATGACAGACGCTGTAGTCACTCTCGTTATGCTCAAATCCCATGCACTGCAATGCCGCATCTAACTTCTGGTTTGAAGCACACAACGGTTGCTTGAGGCCGTGTACGGACTTCTGCACCTTGCAACCCAGGTGCTCTTGGCCATCCATGACGAGTCCCTCCGGTTGCTCCATGTAGATTTCCTCCTCCCAGTCACCGATCAAGAATGTCGTCTTCACATCCTTGTGGGGAATCTCAAAGTCCTCAGCTGCTGCATAAGATAGAGTATACGCAGAGAACTCACCTTTGCTACACGGACAAAGGTTTCCATGTAGTCGATGCCTTCCTGCTCCGAGTAGTCCTTGGCAACAAGCCTCACCTTGCAATTTTCAAGGTTGCCATATACTCCCCGTTTCTTCTTGAATACCTACTTGCACTTGATTACCTTGCGTCTAGGTTGACACTCAGTCAGGTTTGTAGCGCACCCTGAGAGGGTACCTGAACCTGGTAATGGAGCGTTTATAAGCGGCTGGTACGTTGCCGTTGGAACAACTCCTCCTGTTGATTATAGTACTTCTTCTTCCTCTGATTCTGCCAATGAGGCCGCTATATGTGCTGCATCAGACATGGGAGAAAATTGTGGTTCTTCCACTGTCACAGTAGAGGAAGGTTAAGGGAAGGCGGGGTCAGGGAGAACATCTGCTTCCACTGCTTCATGAACAGCTGGTTCTGTTGCCTCGCCGCAGATACTGTTGGTGCCGATAACGATACTTTCATTGAAAACGACACCCCTCAAGATAATGACGTGGCCAGTATCCCTCTCATACATACCATACACCTTGCTTACCACATCATAGCTGATCATTAGCATCTGCACGCTCTTCGCGTCCCATTTCTGCCACTTGTCATGAGGCACGTATACGTGTACCAAGCTACCAAAGTCGCAAAGATGACCCATACTTGACTTATTGCCAAACCACGCCTTTTTCAGAATCATCTGCTCTAGGCTCTTGGTTGGACTGCGGTTCTTGATGTACACTACAGTACTCTTTACTTCGGCGCAAAAGTCGTAGGTGAGTCAAGCTGCATGCAGTATGGAGCGCGTCGACTCAGTTATGGTGCAGTTTTCGCGTTCTCCAACACCATTCTGCTGTGGCGAGTATGGCGCGGTGCGCTCCACCTTGATGCATGCTGCTGCAAGGTAGTCGTGAAACTCCTTGCTCAGGTACTCTCCAACGCGGTCGCTACGTAGTGCCTTGATTTTCTGGCCGATCTAGTTCTCTGCCATGGCCTTGAACTCCTTTAACCTGTCAAAGCATTGGTCCTTAGAGGAAAGGAAGAATAGACCAGTGTAACGGATGAAGTCATCAATGAAGGTGAGAAACTACGTAGAGCCTCCAAAGCTTTGGATATGCATCCGGCCACACAGATCCATGTGGACCAGTTGCTACAACTCTTTCATGCACTCTCCAACTCCCAATAACGCCTCGCGATACTACTTCCCCTCCAAACAGCCGATGCATAATTGCTGCTCAAAGTTAAAGATGGTGGGCAAGTCACGTACCATCTGCTTCATTTGAAGTTGCTGCAATGCGCGCATGCCGATGTGCCCATACCGCGCATGCAATATTTTGACATCGATTACCTGGACAACTGCCGTAAGATTTTGCTTGCGCGGGATTTTCGTCATCCCGAACAGGCGGTACATGTCGCCTTCCTTCACCACACAGACCACCTCCTCTCCTGTTTCGTTGTCAAAGGTATAGCCATGGTCGTCGTCAAAGACGACTCGCAGTGTTGGTGAAAAAGCACACTGAGAGAAAATTGAACACTCCCATGTGAATGCAACGTGGGGTCTCCAACCACATCTCTACAATCCCAATCCCCTCAAGATACACTACCCCATCATCATCCAAAGTAATTGATCGAGGGGGAATGGAGAGCAGCAACGTAAACCACTCCTCGTGGTGTGTCAGACCCTTGGTACACCCAGAGTCCTTGTACCACGGTGGATCCGCCTTTTCGATTTGTGATATGTTAGACTTCGCCATAAAGAGGCGGTTGGGCACCTCCTTGGCGACATTCATATTGCCAAAATGGCGCAAGCCGGTCTGGTTGTACTGCTGCTGCTGTTGCTGCTGCTGATGTTGTTGTCATGTCACTCATGTTACTATACAGATTGATGGTTTTGCTACTGCTGCTGTTCCTTCTAGTCCCTCTTGAACTTGAAGCACTATTTCTTGTAGTTCGCCTCTTTCTGGCAATAGTGGTAGTTGCCTTTCTTCTTACCTATCTACTATCCGGACTACTGTTAATGCTGGTTGTGTTAGCCCATGACAATGAAAGCTGATTCATTATTACATCTAATGCCATTGCGGTTTGCTGCATTGCAATGTTGTCCTACCTGTACTAGGTGTGTGCAGATGAAGCCCAGGTCGAGAGTCGGCTGGCACTCCAACGTCTCTCGTACCGTATCATTGCTCGTCGGGAATCCTTTCAGCAAGAGGAGGACGAATTGCCTGTCTTCCATAGGGTTGCCGCCTTCTTTCAACTGCTTTGCCTGCTCCTTTGTCCTACTCAAGTACGCCTTCATCCCTTCACCATCTTGTATTTTCAACGCCATCGTCTCTTCCTCAAAAAGCATAAAGAATGCAGGTTCCTTGCCTTTCATTCTTGTTGCACATCGTGTCTCACCTCTCTTTTACAGTAGCCTTGTCACTCAAGTAATGAAGATGCGTGTTGGAGATGGTGTTAGCAAGAAGCCTGTACACCTACCTGTCCTTCCTCTACTCTTTATATACCGTCGTTGCAGTCATAGATGAGCTTAAATCTGAGACAAGCTTTCTAACAATTTCAAAACTGCACAGATCCGACTGTCGAAATAAGAATTATGCTCAAAACGAGGTTGGCCAGGTCTACGCTCTTCTCTCTGAGTAAGGCTCTTGCATTGTAATGACCATAACTCTCTTGTTTCTTTGTCAAAATTAAATAGTAAGACAGACAAATTGAAGTTTTTTTCAAAGCTTTTGATGGTAGAAAAAATATTTGCATTCCATTAGTACGTTCAGGAGAAACGTTATTTACAAGCTGGTTGGTATTAGGTGAAGTAGGAGCAGCTAGATACCCTGTTTTTAAAAGGGCATGTTGTTGTACATCCCTTATTGATTGGAAAGGTTTTGAGCTGAATTTGCTAGTGGTGGACTCAATTTTTCCAAATTCCTAGTCTTTAGGCCTATATAGTGCATTGGCAGTCAGACATATTTTTGGCAAAAGTAGTAGTATAAGCAAGGATAGCGCATGTTGACCTGATTTTCTCCTTGTCCATGGCTGATATTTGAGGAGGGACAAGACGTACTAGGCATTCACTACTCCCTTTGAGTGAGTCCTCCAAGTCTGGTCCTGATAGTGTTGGATCTGGAGGAGAGAGGGAGCCTTGGAGCAGCGAGCATGTGGGACTGAAAAGGCATCACTTGTGCTGAAGAATGGTTGTTCAATCACTCAAAATGATGGAGTACATATAGAGCTAGAGCTTGGGCAAGTCAGCCCTCTCACAAGCCACACCACTTAGCCATGGAGGCTAAGGCTCACACACTAGAATCCATAATCTCACACAAGGGAGGAAATCAGCCTAGCAATCAGGCTGACCACTCACACACGACCTAGAGAGCTAGAGAATGCTCTCATGGCACACTCCTAGTGGTCACATAACCCACAAACCCATGGAGAATCGCCATGTGTCCATGGCTAGCACACAAGGATCTCACCTCACCTAAAAAGTAAGGAGAGGTACCTTTATCCTAGTCAGCACACTCTGACAAGGCAATCCTAAGACCAAGGACCTTTTTGGATATTTCTCC
>SZWC01000631.1:318171-328306 GCA_023375785.1 Penium margaritaceum | reverse complement strand
AAGGGCATCACTTGTGCTGAAGAATGGTTGTTCAATCACTCAAAATGATGGAGTACATATAGAGCTAGAGCTTGGGCAAGTCAGCCCTCTCACAAGCCACACCACTTAGCCATGGAGGCTAAGGCTCACACACTAGAATCCATAATCTCACACAAGGGAGGAAATCAGCCTAGCAATCAGGCTGACCACTCACACACGACCTAGAGAGCTAGAGAATGCTCTCATGGCACACTCCTAGTGGTCACATAACCCACAAACCCATGGAGAATCGCCATGTGTCCATGGCTAGCACACAAGGATCTCACCTCACCTAAAAAGTAAGGAGAGGTACCTTTATCCTAGTCAGCACACTCTGACAAGGCAATCCTAAGACCAAGGACCTTTTTGGATATTTCTCCTATCAGGTCCTGACCCTGGACCTCTTGCCTTTTTCTTTTCTCAGGCTAAGGCATGGAGCCATCACCCATGCCCACTCACACATCGACGGTCCATGACCCCCGAAACTTCGAAAATTGATATCTCCCAATCCGACCGTTGGATCGGGCTGAAACTTATACCGTAGACAATTTGCCACCTGATCTTTCCAATGGTGAAGTCGGATCGACGATCGGAGTAGGCATCTGGTAGCTTCCTGGAACTTGCTCTTGTGGACCCGAAACTGAGCCGGATGGCTCCTTTCCCAACAGATAGACAAAGCATGCACTACTCCTTTGGAGCAAGTCCCCTTGGTCTTATCAGGATACAATAGCCAGTAAACACTACCGAGGACAACTCCTTGTGGCTTGGACGTTCCACGGTTCGTTTCTGGAGCGAGAGGTGTTTTCGTCAAATCCCAGCCTGGTGGGTAATGTTCTTTGTGACCAAAAGGGGGACAGGACGGTTTCATCAGACATCTTAGAACATTCCAATGTCTTTCCTGGTGGCTGGTGCCACTTGGCGGTCACAACGAACGCCTTGTAGGCAGGAGGGATGATGGAATCTAGATTGCCCCTAAGATGGCTTATCCAAGGAGCGAATGTGCGCCTAGGCTAGAGGCTGGCTTAAGGATAGCAAGAACATATTAGTTGCCTATGATTGAGTACAATTCTTTCCTTTGAGACTCCCAACAAAGTTCTCCACCCGAGACATACAGTTTAGAAGTATTGGTTGGTCTAAGCCATAGCAGTTCGCTCTGTAAACCTGCCTGAGGCGACGGTCTAGAAAACATGTTTTGACATAATAATTCCCACCCACCGCTCTTAACGCATGCTTCTGCGTACTCTTGCACCCTCTCTATCTTGCAGCACGCATCAGCTCCATCAGCTCCATATGTTCCATGTGCTATATAAGCTCCAACGGCGGGTGCTCGCACATAGCAAACAAGGGCCAAGGATAAGCTTTGCCCTGGGAGTCATGATCCTGGATTTGCAAGTTTGCGTTCTTCTCTGTTTGGAGGTAATCAACGGTTAAGGGATAAGCAACGGATGTGTACCTTTTAGACCAGTAGCAAAGAAATGCATACATCAGCCTACATCACCCTCAACGAAATAGAGAAGTAGAGAAGCAGTACGACGACACCCGTGACGCTCACTCTCGAGCAGGTCAATGGCAGGATATCAAAGTGCAACTTGAAGATGTTCCTTGGAGAACAGGTTAAACCTCCAAAAACAGATCCAGGTCGGAGGTACCCTTTAAGGGTGCGGTACACGCCTCATGAGCGCAGGCATATTTGGATGCTCCAAGAACCAGACCAGATGAACATCGCAGTTCCAGCAGACTTTGATGAGCGGACGTTGTACAAGGAGGCCACGGCGTCACCAGATGCCGCAGATTGGGCGCAAGCTGTGTAGTAGGAGATACAGTCGCAGCTCGAGAACAGTACATGGGAGCTGACTGAGCGTCCACCTTGACGTAAGGTGATCAAGTGTAAGTGGGTGTTCAAGAAAAAGCGAGCAGATGGCAATCTGGAAAAGAACAAGGCGAGGCTGGTCACCAAGAGCTAGTCGTAGCAGGAAGGCATCAACTACACAGAAACCTTTATTCCTATTGCAAAGTTTGCTTCTGTGTGTACGCTCCTTTCCTATGTAGCAGCAGAGGACTTTGAGGTCCACCACATGGACGTCAAGACTGCATTTCTGAACGGTGACCTTGAGGAGGAGATTTACATGGAGCAGTCGGAGGGGCTCGTCATGGATGGTCAAGAGCGTCTGGTTTGCAAGCTGCAGAAGTCGCTATATACCCTGAACCAAGTGTTGCGTACTTTGAACCAGAAGTTGGATGCGGCATTGTAGTGCATGGGATTTGAGCGCAGCGAGTGTGACCACAACGTCTATCGCTGGCAGCATGGAGATAAGGTGCTAATCATCATCGTCTGTGTGGATGACATGCTTCTCCTTTCCAACAGTATGTCTGCCATGTAGGAGCATTTCTGGATGTCTGATCTTGGGAAGGCATCATACTTCCTTGGTATCCAGATCAAGCGTGACCACAAATCACGCTCTCTCTCACTATAGTAGAGCCGCTACATGAAGGACGTCTTGTAGCGGCTCGGCATGGCAGAGGCAAAACCCATCAGCACGCCGTTGTAGATGCGGCAGTACCTCGTGAGTTTCAATGAAGAAGCGGATGCAACTGAGCGAGAGGAGTACCAGATCATTGTCGGTAGTCTCATCTACCTGATGGTTGCAACCAGGCCGGTCCTCGCATACGCTTTTAGCGTTGTGAGCCAGCACATGGCGAACCCCGGACCTGAGCACCTGAAGGCAGTGAAGCGGATCTTCCGCTACCTTGCTGGAACCATCAACATCGCCATCACCTACAATGGCAACGACAACATCATCAGCTATACAGACACGGATTGGGATTCAAACCCTGAGGACCGCAAGTCCATCTCTGGACATGTGTTCCCCATGAATGGTGGAGCCATCAGCTAGTGCAGTAAGCGGCAGGTGGTCGTGATCACCCCAAGCACTAAAACTGAGTATGTCTCTCTCGTTTTTGGAGCCAAGGAAGGAATTAGACTTCAGCATCTCATGGCGGAGATGAGTGGAAGTGTACGAATTCCAGTTCCTGTGCGCGTCGACAAATAAAGCGCAATCGCACTCGCCAAGAACCCTGAGCACCATACACCCACCAAGCACATTGACATCGCATATCACTTCATTAGGCACATAGTGCAGGAGGGTGCTATCAAGCTAGAGTTTACTCCAACCAGCAAGCAGGTTGCTGAGTTTTGCACCAAGCCAGTGACTTGTGAGAAGCAGCAGTTCTCCATGAAGGCATGTAGACTCAGCCCCCTCCAACTGCGGCATAGAAGGAGAATGTTAGAAAAGGAGCCATCCGACTCTGTTTCAAGTCCAAAGGAGCAAGTTCCAGGAAAGTACCAGTTGCCTACTCCGATCGTCAATCCCCTTTCACCATTGGAAAGATTAGGTTGCAAAATATGTACCGTCCAAGTTTTAGGCCGATCCAACGGTCGGATTGAATTTTCGAAGTTTTTGGGGTCAGCGACTGCCAATATCCGGGTGACCATGGGCGATGGCTCCATGCCTTAGCCTGAGAAAAGAAAAAGGCAAGAGGTCCTGGGTCAAGACCTGATTGGAAAAACATCGAAAAAGGTCCTAAATTCTTGGGTTGCCTTGTCAGAGTGTAGTGACTAGGAAAAAGGTACCTCTCCTTACTTTTAAGGTGCGGTCAGGTCCTTGTGTGCTAGCCATGTATACATGGCGATTCTCCATGGGATTGTGGGTTATGTGACCACTAGGAGAGTGCCATGAGAGCATTTTCTAGCTCTCTAGGTTGTGTATGAGTGCCAGTATGATTGATAGGCTGATTTCCTCTCTTGTGTGAGATTATGGACTCTAGTGTATGAACCTTAGCCTCCATGACTAAGTGGTGTGGCTTGTGAGAGGGCTGAATTGCCCAAGCTCTATATGTACTCCATCAGTTTGAGTTATTAGACAATCAGTCCTCAGTACAAGTGATGCACTTTGAGTCCCACATACTTGCTGCTCCAAACCTCCCCCTCCCCTCCCGTTTCAACATTCATGGCCGCGCTCACCTTCACCAGTGCCGGAATGACCTTGGTATCTATGTGCATGAGGTTGAGCAAGGCTTGATGTTGGTTGCACTAGACATTGGTGACCTGATCATCTGCTTGTCATCGGTCAAGCTGTTGAAAAAACTGAAGACAGATCTGAGCATCATGTTCAAAACAAAAGCCTCACGTATGCCATGGTAGGAACACGCCCTGATATTTGCTTTACTGTCAGACAAGTGAGCAGGCTTCTGGCCAATCCAGGGCCAGAGCAGTGGCAGGCAATCAAGCGCATCATGCGCTGTCTTCAGAAGACACGACACATGGCACTCCAGTTTGGAGGCCAACAAACATCTGTTACATTGAGGCTGGTGTGCTAGACAGACGCCAACCTAGGAGGAAGAATCGATGACAAAGTCCACCTTGAGTGTTGTGTACCTCTTCAATGGTGGTACAGTCTCTTTGACAAGTAGAAAGCAAGACCGAGTCTCCCTCTCTACAGGTGAGCCAGAGTACATCGCTCTGTCATAAGCATGTAAGGAGACACAATGATTGCATAGTATACTTGCCGAGATGAAAGTACTACAAACGGAGGCAAAATATGTCTGCATCGATAACAAAAGTGCCATGAAAATGGCACTGGATGATGTCATCTTCTTGCAGACCAAGCACATTGACATCAGGTACCACTACTCACACGACCTGGTCGCAAAGAAGATCGTGGAAATGGAATACGTGGAGACCAGGAAGATGCTCATGCATTCCATGACAAAGGCGCTGGATAGCGAATTGCACTCTGCAAGTACTCGAGGCCAAGAGTGCCAGAGAGCGAGAGATCTCACCGCTAATGGATAGAGGTGCAACGGAGAGTTTCTTGACTTGATATGCTCCTTGTTCATGGCTGATATTTGGAGAGGCATGGGATGGACTAGGCATGCACTACTCGCTTGGAGTTCATACCCTAAGTCTGGTCCAGACTTAGGGATAGACAAGGCATGTACAGCTCCTTTTGAGCAATTCTCCTTGGTCTAATCTGCATAGAATAGTCAGTAAACACTACCTAGGACAACTCCTTGTCACTTAGACCTTTCAGAGTTAGTCTCTGGAGCGAGAGGTCACTGGGTCGAATCCCTGCTCGGTGAGTAATTTTCTTTGTGACCAAAATGGGACACAAAGCTTTTAAGAGAAATCTTAGAGTATTCCAAGGTCCGACCTGGTGGCTGGCACCACTTGGCCGTGATAAGGGCCCAATGTACGTAGGAGGTGACAGAATCTAGATTGCCGCCAAAGAAGCTCATCCGAGGAGCCACTGCGCGTTGAGGGGAGAGGCTAGCTCTAGGACTATAAGAACCTATCAGTTAACTGTGATTGAGTAGAGTTCTTACCTTTGAGACCCCTTACAGAGTTGTCCTCCAGAGGCAGACACTAAAGAAGCATTTGTTGGTCTTAGCTCCAAGAGCTCACTCCTCGCGCTAAAGGGACCAGGTACTAAGGTTATAGTCCAAGGAAGTGATTCCTTTGAACTGGCCATAGTGGAATCTTGGCTGTGAGGGTAATATCATCTTTTGGTTGCAATACCAAGAGCGGTCGGTGCCAACGATTGTGTTGGAACCCGTTATCTTGACCGTCGCCTCAGGCAGGTTAACGAAGGGTTATGGATCCATGCTGACTAGTTGTCAGGTACGCTTTTGCGCACTCTCTCGTCCTCCTTGTCTTCCAGCACACATTAACTCCATCAGGTCCTTCTGCTCTATTTACTCCATGAACTCCAACATTGAGTATTAGGACTTAGCAAACAAGGGCAGATGATAGGTTTTGCCCTTGGAGGTACGACCCTTGGGCCCTAGCCAGGATAAGCTGTACCCTTAGAGGCACAAGTCTCGAGCAAGTCAATGGTGGGATGTCAAAATACACATGGTATGGCTTTTCCTTGTGGAGATGGCAATATAAGATTGTCATGAGGGTGCGTGGCTACTTGAAGATGTTCCTTGGAGAAGAGAAAGAACGACGTGACCGCGGCAAACCCATCTAGGATGGAACCTCGGTCGCCGAACACGCCGACGCCGAATCGGACCCAAGCTGATCAGATGAAACAGTCACCAAGGTAACCGCTTCCGGAAGGGAGCCCGGTGGGAGGGATTTTCTGCCTGGACCATCTTAAAAACCCAAAAAAAAAAAAAACCTCCAAAAACAAATAGTGGATATGAAGCGTAGAATGCCAAAAATGACATGGTGCATGTGATTCGTGTGCCTTCGGTGCATGAGTCACACCATATCTACCTCCAATGTGACATACATGCATGAAAGACTTATGAGGAGCTTGCACGTATACACAAATCAAAGGCTCTCACAAATCGCCTCTTCATTTTTCAAAAGCTGATTTTTATGAGGATGAGTCAAGGAGACTTGATTCGGGACTTCCTCTTATAGATTGAAGTAAGTGACCCAAATGAATTAGGAAATCAACATTAACATGTAGGTCATGATCCTCCTCATGGCGCTACCTGAAAGCTGGGGACTCCTCATCATTGTCTTTACCGATAGGAAGGCGGATGATTTGACGTATGAGGTAGTGTCCGAGTACGTACGCAACGAGGCCATTCGTCGCAATGGTAGTGAGGCTAATATTTCAATCTATGCTGCACAGTATCGTGATTTTGGTAACAATTCCTCCTCCAGTCAAAGGAGCAGCGGAAGCGGTGGCTATGGAGGAAAAGGCAATGGTGGCTGTAGAAAGAGTTCAAAGCGTCCTGGAGAGAGCCAAAACTGCGGCAAGCCAAGGCATTGGGCACGGGAGTGCAGGGCTCCCAAGAAGGAAAATGGAGATCATGGTGGTGGAAAATGGAGATCATGGTGGTGATTCAACAACCATTCTTTAGCACAATCGATACCGTTCTAGTCCTACATGCTTGCTGCTCCAAGACTCCCTCTCTCATCTAGATCGAACACGTACATCACTCTGTCTGAAGCATGTAAGTAGACACACTGGTTACGCAATTTCCTTATCGCGATGAAAGTGCCATAAATGAAGGCAAGAGATGTCTTTATCAACAGTAAGAGTGCCATCAAGCAGGCATAGGACTATGACATTTCCGGGCGAACCAAGTACATCGACATCAAGTACCACTACTCACGCGACAAGTTTGAAAGGAGATCGTGGACCGGGAACACGTGGACACAAGGAAGGTGCTCGCTGATTGCATGAAAAACGCGCTCGACAGCGAATGATTCTCCACATGTACTCAAGGCATCGGTATTGTCATCACAGCGCATAAATACTGAGTCAAAGATTGATCAAAAGAGAGGAGATCTCATAGCTAATAAAAACGGGGCAGGGGAGAGTTTGTTGATGTTGGATCTGGAGGAGAGAGGGAGCCTTGGAGCAGCGAGCATGTGGGACTGAAAGGGCATCACTTGTGCTGAAGAATGGTTGTTCAATCACTCAAAATGATGGAGTACATATAGAGCTAGAGCTTGGGCAAGTCAGCCCTCTCACAAGCCACACCACTTAGCCATGGAGGCTAAGGCTCACACACTAGAATCCATAATCTCACATAAGGGAGGAAATCAGCCTAGCAATCAGGCTGACCACTCACACACGACCTAGAGAGCTAGAGAATGCTCTCATGGCACACTCCTAGTGGTCACATAACCCACAAACCCATGGAGAATCGCCATGTGTCCATGGCTAGCACACAAGGATCTCACCTCACCTAAAAAGTAAGGAGAGGTACCTTTATCCTAGTCAGCACACTCTGACAAGGCAATCCTAAGACCAAGGACCTTTTTGGATATTTCTCCTATCAGGTCCTGACCCTGGACCTCTTGCCTTTTTCTTTTCTCAGGCTAAGGCATGGAGCCATCACCCATGCCCACCCAGACATCGACGGTCCATGACCCCCGAAACTTCGAAAATTGATATCTCCCAATCCGACCGTTGGATCGGGCTGAAACTTGGACCGTAGACAATTTGCCACCTGATCTTTCCAATGGTGAAGTCNGCTTCTCACGGGTCACTGGCTTGGTGCAGAAATCAGCGACCTGCTTGCTGGTTGGAGTAAACTCCAGCTTGATAGCACCCTCCTGCACCATGTGCCTGATGAAGTGATAGGCGATGTCAATGTGCTTGGTGCGAGCATGGTGCTCGGGATTCTTGGCGAGTGCAATAGCGCTCTGGTTGTCGACGCGCATGGGAACAGGAACTGCTGCACTCCCACTCATCTCTGCCATGAGACGCTGGAACCAAACTGCTTCCTTGGCTCCAAAGCTGAGAGAGACATACTCAGCTTCTGTGCTGGAGGTGGCCACGACCACCTGCCGCTTGCTGCACCAGCTGATGGCACCTCCATTCATGAGAAACACATGTTCAGAGATGGACTTGCGAGTCTCAGGGTTTGAAGCCCAATCTGCGTCTGTGTAGCCGATGATGCTGTTGTCGTTGCCGTTGTAGGTGATGCCGATGTTGGCGGTTCCAGCAAGGTAGCGGAAGATCCGCTTCACTGCCTTCTGGTACTCAGCGCCTGGGTTAGCCATGTGTTGGCTCATCTGAATCTGCTGCAACTGCAACGTGCATCTGTTCTGGTTTCTGCAGCATCCAGAAATGGCCGCGTTCACCAGGCTTGTAACGCACCCTGAGAGGGTACCTGCGACCTGGTGCTGGAGCGTTAGCGGGCGGCTGGCGCGGTGCTGCTGGTACAATTGTTGCTGCTGGTGGTGCTGCATCTCCCTCCTCTGCTTCTGCCGATGAGGCTGCTGTATCTGCTGCATCAGACATGGGAGAGTAGAGTGATTCTCCTTCTGTCACAGTAGAGGAAGGATCGGGAGAGACTGGGTCAGGAAGGATTTCTGCTCCCACTGCCTCGTCAGCTGCTGGTTCTGTTGCCTCTTCACAGAGAATGTTGGTACCGATGACGTTGCTCNATCCCTCTCGTAGAGGCGATAGGCCTTGCTTGCCACGTCGTAGCCAATCATCAGCATCTGCGCACTCTTTGCATCCCATTTCTGCCGCTTCTCCTTGGGTACGTGCATGTGCGCCAGGCTGCCAAATGCTCGGAGATGACCCACGCTCGGCTTCTTGGCGAATCACGCCTCGTACGGTGTCATCTGCTCGAGCGCCTTGGTGGGACTGCGATTCTTGATGTAGACCGCAGTGCTCACGGCTTCGGCCCAGAAGTCGTAGGTCAGCCGCGCCGCGTGCAGCATGGAGCGCGCCGACTCAACGATGGTGCGGTTTGCACGTTCTGCTACACCATTCTGCTGCGGCGAGTACGGCGCGGTACGCAGCGCCTTGATGCCAGCTGCTGCGAGGTAGTCCTGGAACTCCTTGCTCAGGTACTCTCCACCGCGATCGCTGCGCAGCGCCTTGATCTTCTTGCCAGTCTGGTTCTCCACCATGGCCTTGAACTCCTTGAACCTGTCAAAGCACTGGTCCTTGGAAGGAAGGAAGTACACAGCAGTGTAGCGGCTGAAATCATCAATGAAGGTCAGAAAATACCTAGAGCCTCCAAAGCTCTGGGTCTGCATTGGCCCACACAAGTCTGTGTGGACCAGCTCCAGCACCTCCTTTGCACGCTCTCCTGCTCCAGAGAACGCCTCCCGGTGCTGCTTCCCCTCCAAACAGCCGATGCACAACTGCTGCTCAAAGTTAGAGATGGTAGGCAGGTCACGCACCATCTGCTTTGCTTGAAGCTGCTGCAAGGCGCGCATGCCGATGTGGCCGTAGCGCGCATGCCAGATCTCGCCATCTGTCGCCTGCACCACTGCTGCAAGACTCTGCTCACGCGGGATCTTGGTCGCCCCCAGCAGGCGGTACATGTCGCCCTCCTTCACCGACCTGGCCAACTCCTCTCCTGTATCCTTGTTGAGGATGTAGCCATAGTCATCATCGAAGACGACGCGCAGTCCTGTGTTTGTGAGAGAGGAGACTGAGAGGAGGTTGAATGCAGCATTAGGTACATACAGCACGCCATGGAACACTCCCACTTCAATGCCACGTGGGGTCTCCAACCACATCTCCACAATCCCAATCCCCTCAGCATACACCATACGATCATCACCCATTGCAATAGGACGGGGAGGGATGGACAGCAGCTGTGTGAACCACTCCTTGTGGTGCGTCAG
>SZWC01000631.1:299945-316822 GCA_023375785.1 Penium margaritaceum | reverse complement strand
GATCTTCCAAAACGTGAAGTTGGCGCGTCCCTCCAGCCTCTCCAAAGGCTGGGCTGCTGTCACAACGCCAGCTGCTGCCATTTTGAGCATTGGTGATGCTGAGCGCTGCCCTTGGATGGCGGCGCTACCCCTGCTTCTGCTGCTGCTTCTGCCAGAAATCTGTCTGACAGAAAATGGACTGTACATGCCAGCAGACTGGGAATTTTAAAAAACTGAGCCCACCACTGGAAAATTCAGCTCAAAACCTTTCAGATCGACCCATAAAACAGGGTCATCAACAGGAGATTTCAAAAGATATGCCCTCTTGAAAACAGGGTATGCTTCTGCTCCTACTCCAACTCAGGCCAGCCAGNCCAGCTGCTGCCATTTTGAGCCTTGGTGATGCTCAGCGCTGCCCTTGGATGGCGGCGCTACCTCTGCTTCTGCTGCTGCTTCTGCCAGAAATCTGTCTGACAGAAAATGGACTGTACATGCCAGCAGACTGGGAATTTTAAAAAACTGAGCCCACCACTGGAAAATTCAGCTCAAAAACTTTCAGATCGACCCATAAAACAGGGTCATCAACAGGGGATTTCAAAAGATATGCCCTCTTGAAAACAGGGTATGCTTCTGCTCCTACTCCAACTCAGGCCAGCCAGCTTGTAAACGGCGTTTCTCCCAAACGAATCGATGGAATGCAAATATTTTTGCACCAATGGANCTAGTCAGCACACTCTGACAAGGCAATCCTAAGACCAAGGACCTTTTTGGATATTTCTCCTATCAGGTCCTGACCCTGGACCTCTTGCCTTTTTCTTTTCTCAGGCTAAGGCATGGAGCCATCACCCATGCCCACCCAGACATCGACGGTCCATGACCCCCGAAACTTCGAAAATTGATATCTCCCAATCCGACCGTTGGATCGGGCTGAAACTTGGACCGTAGACAATTTGCCACCTGATCTTTCCAATGGTGAAGTCAGATCGACGATCGGAGTAGGCATCTGGTAGCTTCTTGGAACTTGCTCTTGTGGACCCGAAACTGAGCCGGATGGCTCCTTTCCCAACAGTTGACCTAATATGCTCCTTATCCATGGCTCATATCTGAATAGGTACAAGATAGACAAGGCATGCACTGCTATCTTTGAGCAAGTCCTCTTGGTCTCAACTGGAAAGCATAGCCAGGAAACACTAACAAGACAACTCCTTGTTCCTTAGACGTTCGAGAGTCAGTCTCAAAAGCAAGAGGTCACTTGGTCAAATCCCGACCTAATGACTAACTTTCTTTCTAAGTAGAAATGGGAGAGGAAGATTCTTAAACACATAATAGATCACTCCAATGTCCTTGGTTGCTGGCGCTACTTGGCGGTCAGAGAGAGCGCCACTTGGCGGTCAGAGAGAGTGCCATGTAGGCAGGGCGGATGATATAATCTAGATTTCCCCCAAAGTGGTTCATCCAAGGCGCAACTATGTGCTTAGGATAAAGGCTGGATCTAGGACTATAACAAATTTCAATTTGCCTGTCATTAAGTACTGTTCATACATTTGAGACTCGAAACTGAGCTGTCCATGAGAGGCAGACACTAAAGAAGCATTTGTTAGTTTAAGTCCTGTTTGATCTGGAGAAGAGAGGGAGCCTTGGAGTAGCAAGCATGTAGGACTTGAAGGGCATCACTTGTACAGAAGAATGGTTACCTAAGCATTAATAATGATGGAGTTCATTTAGAGCTAGAGCTTGGGCAAGTCAGCCCTCTTACAAGCCAGAGCATTTAGCCATGAAGGCTAAGGCTCATACACTAGGCTGATTTCCTCTCACACAAGAGAGGAAATCAGCCTAGAAATCAGGTTGACCACTCACACACGACCTAGAGAGCTAGAAAATGCTCTCTTGGCATACTCCTAGTGGTCACATGACCCACAATCCCATGGAGAATTGCCATGTATTTATGGCTAGCACACAAGGATATTACCTTACCTAAATAGCAAGAGGATGTATATTCTTCCTTGTTAGTATACTCTGACAACGCAAACAAAGAATCTAAAACTGTTTTAAATAGTTATCCCGTAAGGTCTTGACCCTAGGCCTCTTTCGTTTTTCTTTTATCAGGCTAACGCATGCAGCAATCGCTCATGGTCACCAAGATATTCGTCGTCGATAACTCCATAAACTTCGAAAATTTGTATCTTCCAATCCGACCGTTCGATCGACCTCAAACTTGGACCATAGATAATTCACCACCTGATGTCCCTGATGGTGAAGTCAGATCGATGATCGTATCAAGCATCTAGTAAATTCTTGGAACTTGCTCTTGTGGACCTGGAAATGAGCCCACATGGCCGTTTTGCATATGGCTCCTTTCCTTACAATCTCACACGTTGCTGCAATCAGAGTGGTCTAAGTCCACATGCGTTCATGCAGAAATGCAGTTTCTCATAGGTCACTGGCTTGGTACAGAAAGCAGCGACCTGCTTGGTGGTTGAGTAAACTCCAAGTTGATAGCACCCTCCTGCATCATGTGCCTGATGAAGTGACATGCAATATGAATGTGCTTGGTACGTGCATGGTATCCAGGATTCTTGGCGAGTACAATTGCGCTCTGGTTTTTGACGCACACAAGACCTATAATTGCTGCACTCCAACTCATCTCCGCCATGAGACGTTGAACTGAGACTGCTTCCTTGGCTCCAAAGCTGAGAGCGACGTACGCAGCTTCCGTGCCTGAGATGGCCACGACCACCTGTCGTTTGCTGCACCAACTCATGGTTCCATCATTCATTGGGAATACATGTCGAGAGATGGAGTTGCGGACTTAAGGGTTTGAAATTCAGTCTGTCTGTGGAGACGATGATGATATTGTCGTTGCCATTGTAAGTGATGCCGATATTTATAGTTCCAGCAAGGTAACGGAAGATGCGCTTCACTGCCTTTTAGTGCTCAGGTCCGGGGTTCGCCATTTACTGGCTAACAACATTCACAGGGTGTGCGAAGTTTGGCCCAGTTGCCGCCATCAGGTACATGAGGCTGCCAATGGCGCTCTCATACTTCTGCCGCTCAACTATCTCTGCTTCTCCATTGAAGCTTACGAGGTACTTCTCTGTCTCCAGCGGCGTGCTGATGGATTTGGCATCTGCCATGCCGAACCAGTGCAAAACATCCTTGATATAGCGGCTTTGCAACAGCGATAGAGAGCGTGATTTGCGGTCACGTGTGATATAAATGCTAAGGAAATATGATGCCTCCCCTAGATCAGACATTTGGAAGCGCTCTTGCATGATCTCCTTCAACTCTTGCATTGCAAACATGTTGTTAGAAAAGAGGGACATGTCATCCACATACACGATGGTGATAAGGACCTCGTGTTCATGCTGCCAATGACGGACGCTGTAGTCACTCTTGTTGTGCTCAAACCCCATGCACTGCAACGCCGCATCTAACTTCTGGTTCGAAGCACACAACGATTGCTTGAGGCCGTGTACGGACTTCTGCAGCTTGCAACCAAGGTACTCTTGGCCATCCATGACGAGTCCTTCTGGCTGCTCCATGTAGATTTCCTCCTCCAAGTCACCGATCAAGAATGTCGTCTTCACATCCTTGTGGGGAATCTCGAAGTCCTCGGCTGCTGCATAAGATAGAGTGTGCGCAGAGAACCAACCTTTGCTACACGGGCAAAGATTTTGATGTAGTCGATGCCTTCCTGCTCTGAGTAGTCCTTGGCAATGAGCCTTGCCTTGTACTTCTCGAGGTTGCCATATACTCCCCGTTTCTTCTTGCATACCAAGTTATACTTGATTACCTTGCGTCAAGGTGGATGCTCAGTCAGGCTTATAGCGCACCTGAGAGGATACCCGAACTTGGTGTTGGAGCCTTAGCAAGCGGCTGGCACGGTAACGTTGGAACAACTCCTCCTATTGATGGTAGTGCTTCTTTTTCCACTGATTTTGCCGATGAGGCCGCTATATGTGCTGCATCAGACATGGGAGAATAGAGTGGTTCTTCCACTGTCACGGTAGAAGAAGGTTAAGGAGAGGCAGGGTCAGGGAGAACGTTTGCTTCTACTGCTTCATGAACTGCTAGTTCTATTGCCTCGCCGCAGATACTGTTGGTACCGATAACATTACTTTCATTGAAAACGATACCCCTCAAGATGATGACGTTGCCAGTATCCCTCTCATATATACCATACACCTTGCTTACTACATCATAGCTGACCATCAGCATCTGTACGCTCTTCGCGTCCCATTTCTGCCACTTGTCATAAGGCACGTATACGTGTGCCAACCTGCTAAAGTTGCAAAGATGACCCATATTTGACTTATTACCAAACCATGCCTTTTTTGGAGTCATCTGCTCTAGGATGTTGGTTGGACTGCGGCTCTTGATGTATACTACAGTGCTCTTTACTTTGGCGTAAAAGTTGTAGGTGAGCCAAGCCACATGCAGTATGGAGCATGTTGACTCAATTATGGTACGGTTTTTGCGTTCTTCTACGCCGCTCTACTGTGGCGAGTATGGCGCGGTGCACTCTACCTTGAAGCATGCTGCTGCAAGGTAGTCGTGAAACTCCTTGCTCAGGTACTCTCCAACGCGGTCGCTACGCAGCGCCTTGATTTTCTGGCCGATCTAGTTCTCCACCATGGCCTTGAACTCCTTATACCTGTCAAAGCATTCGTCCTTAGAGGAAAGGAAGAACACACCAGTGTAACGCATGAAATCATCAAGGAAGGTGAGAGAATACCTAGAGCCTCCAAAGCTCTGGATCTGTATCCGGCCACACGGATCCATGTGGACCAGCTCCTACAACTCCTTTGTCCGCTCTCCTGCTCCCAATAATGCCTCGTGATACTACTTCCTCTCTAAACAACCGATGCATTACTGCTGCTCAAAGTTAGAGATGGTGGGCAAGTCACGTATCATCTGCTCCGTTTGAAGTTGCTGCAAGGTGCGCATGCCGATCTGGCCATAGCGCGCATGCAATATTTTGACATCGATTGCCTGGACCACTTCTGTAAGATTTTGCTCGCGGAGGATCTTGGTCGCCCCCAACAGGCGGTACATGTTGCCTTCCATCACCACACGGGCAAGCTCCTCTCCTATTTCATTGTCGAAGGTATAGCCATGGTCGTCGTCAAAGACGACTCGTAGTATTGGTGAAAGAGCACACTGAGAGAAAATTGAACACTCCCACGTGAATGCAACGCGGGATCTCCAACCACATCTCCACAATCCCAATCCTCTCAAGATATACCACCTGATCATCATCCAGAGTAATTGATCGAGGGGGAATGGAGAGTAGCAACGTAAACCACTCCTTGTGGTGCATCATACCCTTGGTACACCCCGAGTCCTTGTACCAGGCTGGATCCGCCTTTTCGATTTGTGACATGTTAGACTTCCCCATAAAAAGGCAGTCGCGCACCTCCTTGACGACATTCATATAGCCAATATGGCGTAAGCCGGTCTGGTTGTACTGCTGCTGCTATTGTTGCTGCTAATGTTGTTGTGATGTCACTGCTGTTGCTGTACAAATTATTGGTTTTGCTGCTGCTGCTGCTCCTTCTAGTCCCTCTTGAACTTGAAGCACTGTTTCTTGTAGTGCGCCTCTTTCTAGTAATAGTGGCACTTGCCTTTCTTCTTGCCTATCTACTACCCGGACAACTGTTCGTGAGTCCATGACAATGAAAGCTGATTCATTATTACATCTGCCGCCATTGCGGTTTGCTGCATTGTGACGCAGTTCTACCTGTACCAGGTGTGTGCAGATGAAGTCCAGGTCGAGAGTCGGCTGGAAATCCAACGTCTCTTGCACCATATCATAGCTCTTTGGGAGTCCCCTCAGAAAGAGGAGAACGAAGCGCGTGTCTTCCACAGGGTTGCCGCCCACTTTCAGCTGCTTTGCCAGCTCCTTTGCCCTGTCCAAGTACGCCTCCATCCCTTCGCCACCCTGCATTTTCATTGCTATCATCTTCTCCTCCAAAACCATGAGGAATGTAGGATCCTTTCCCGTATACGTCTTGCACAACGTGTTTCATTCCTATTTTTCAGTAGCCTTGTCACTCACGTACTTAAAATGCGGGTTGGAGATGGTGTTGACAAGCAGCCTGTAAGTCTGCCTGTCCTTTCTGCCGCCGCTGCAGTTCTAGATGAACTTGCATCTGCTGCACCTTTCTGCGGCATCTTTCTTGCTACCACCTTCGCTACGGTGATGTCCTTTGCCTATGGAGGTAGAGCGTACTCGTCACCGCTCACCACCTCCCACAAGCCCCTCTCCTCCAAAAGAAGGCAGGTACGAATCTTCTAAAACGTGAAATTGGCCCGTCCTTCCAGCCTCTCCAACAACTGGGCTGTTTTTACCATGCCTGTTAGACCATTTTGAGCTTTGGAGATGCTCAGCGCTGTCCTTGAGTGGCGGCGATACCCTTGCTTCTGCTGCTACTTTACCAAAAAATCTGTCTAACAGATAATAAACTCTAGAGGCCACCAGACTGGAAATCCCAAAAAACTCAGTGCAACACTAGAAAATGCAGCTCAAAACGTTTCAGATTGATCCGTAAAACAGGGTCATCATCCGTGGATTTTCAGGGATATACCCTTTTGAAAATAGGGTATGCTTCTACTCCTGCTCCAGCTCACACTAGCCTGCTTGTAAACAGCGTTTCTCCCAAACATACTAATGAAATGCAAATTATATTTCAATCAATGGAAAGTTTAGGAAAAATAATTAAATTTTTATGTGCTACTGTTTAAATTTGACAAAGAAACGAGAGAGTTTTGGTCATCACAAGACGACACTCTTACTCAGTGAGAAGAGTGTAGCCCTGGCCGACCTCCTTTTGAGCATAATTCTCAATTGGACCGTCGGATCTTTGCGATATTAGACTCGTTTCAAAGCTTGTCTTTTGAACTTGAAGGTCGTTTGGTAGATTGTCAAAGTTGGTGGAGGTTTTGCCCCATCCCTTCACTCTTAAAGTGACAGCCTGTGCTGACTGAAAGTGGCAGAACTTGGCTCTGATACCAAGGGTTGCAACAGGAGGACAGAGGGAGCCTTGGAGTACCGAGCATGTGGCACTGGAAAGGCATCACTTGTGCTGAAGAATGGTTGTTGATTCACTCAAAATAACGGACTACATCTAGAGCTAGAGCTTAGGCAAGTCATCCCTCTCACAAGCCACACCACTTAGTCATGGTGGCCAAGGCTCACACACTAGAGTCCATAATCTCACACAAGGAAGGGAACGAACCTAGCAATCAGGCTGACCAGTTACACACGACCTAAAGAGCTAGAAAATCCTCTCATGGCACACTCCTAGTGGCCACATAACCCATAGTCCCATGGAGAATTGCCATGTGTCCATGACTAGCACACAAGGATCTCATCTCACCTAAAGAGTAAGCATAGGTACCTTTTTCCTAGTCTGTCCACTCTGACAAGGCAACCCAAGAATCTATGACCTTTTTGGATATTTCTCCCATCAGGTCTTGACCCTAGACCTATTGCCTTTTTCTTTTCTTAGGCTAAGGCATGGAGCCATCGCCACTAAAACATCGAAATTTCATATCTCTGAATTGGATTGGTGGATCGGCCTCAAACTTGGACCCTAAACATTTTCCCACCTGATTTTTTCAACTATGAAGTAGGATTGACAATCAAAGCAAGCATTTGGTAGTTTCCAAAAACTTGCTCCTATTGACCTGAAACTAAGCCAGATGGCACCTTTCCCAACAAAAAGAAGTACTGATGGAAGTGCCCAAGGGACTCAAAGCTCTAGAGGGCAAGATTTGCAAACTAGTCAAAGGACTCTACGGGCTGAAACAGGCCGTATGGATGTGGTATATGGAGATGGACCGCTTTAGGGCCAGGTTTACCTTCATTTACTGCCAAAATAACCCTAGAGTCTATGTGCGAGAGGATGAGCAAGGCTTGATGCTCGTTGTACTATACGTGGATGACCCGATCATCTGCTCAACATCGGAAGAGCTGTTGAACAAGCTGAAGAAAGATCTCAGCAACAAGTTCAATGTGAAGGACATGGGTCCGATCGAGTTCTACCTTGGAGCGGGGGCAAGCCAAACGTGGCGCCCGTGAAGGTGCTCGGATGCAAGGCGCATGCGATGGTACAGGCGATGCAATGATGCGACAGCAGGTTGGTACCGTGGCCGAAGCTGTGCTTGTTTCTTGGCTACGAGAGCCCACAAAATGTGTACTGGATGTGGGAAGCGCGCACGTAGGAGATCATCCACAGTCGTGACGTCGAGTTCGATAAGCAGCAAAACTTTTGCAATAGGAATGACACGAGCATCGAGAACACTCCAAAACAAGCGGAGTGGTTCCAGCTCCTTGACTACAGAGAGGAGCCAGCAGACACGAATGTTGATAATGCGGCGTCGAAGCGCAGCGATGTATTAGGTATAGCAGCCAACACGGAGGACTCTGACGATGATGCCGTTGGGCTGGAGAACCGACGAAATGATTCGTCGAAGGAGGCAGTGCCGATGCCGAAACACGAACTCCCGTGGGAGTGCCGCCTGTCCGGTTGACGGTTCACCAGAGCAGGAAGAATCCTCGAGAGGCAGCCAAGAGCCGGGAAGCCTTTCGACGCAAGCACCAGTCGATGGATCAGCATGATGCGGTGCATGCTGGCTGCATCAACAGAACCGACGACCGTACAAGGGGCGCTGGTGCGGCCCGAGGTAGAGCAGTGGAATGCTGCCATCAAGTCTGAGTTGGCATCCATTGCTCAAAACGACACGTGGCAGCTGATTAACAGACAAAAAGATGCCAAGGTCATCGGCTCCGAGTGGGTCTTCAAGACCAAGTTCACGAAAGAAGGAATGGTTGACAAAGGTAAGGCATGACTCGTGGCAAATGGGTACGCACAGCGTATATGCGAGCACTACAATGAGACGTTAGCCCCCGTTGCCAGGTTCACAAGCATCCGAGCGATCCTTGCGGTGTCAGTCGTGAAGGAAATGGATGTCCACCAAATGGACATAATGACGGCTTTCCTTAACAACATTATCGATAAAGAAATCTACATGGAGGAACCAGAGGTGGTAGAGGCGCCAGAGGACAAGGTGTGCAAGTTGCACAAGTCCATGTACGAACTAAAACAATCACCCTGATGTTGGTACCAACACATGGACAGGCTTCAAGCGCTGTGAGGCAGATCACGATATGTACGTACGGCGAAGCATTACATTGTCGCACTCTACGTGGAAGATCTGATCTGGTATTCTTCGAACATGCTGAGCCTAAAGGAATTGAAAGAGCAGCTGAGCAACAGGTTCTAGATGTCGAAAATGGAGAAGCTGGAATTCTACCTCGGGGAGAGCATTACGCGAAACCAGAGGGCGCGTACACTTGAGCTGGGGAAGGCAATATACGTGGCCGAGGTGCTGAAGCGGTACGGCATGGAGGACTGTAAACCACTATCCTCTCCTGTCTCCACGACCTGTGAATTCAGTGCGGCAATAGCGCCGCAAACAAAAAAAGCGCCGTACCAATCGGCGGTGGGCAGCCTCATGTATGCCATGGTGGCGAATCGACCCGACCTGGCCTACATGGTGGTATTGGAAAAGGAGCAATCCAGCTCAGTTTCAGGTTTCTAGGAGTAAGTTCCGGGAAAGTACCAGATGCCTGCTCCGATTGTCCATCCGACTTCACCAATGGAAAGATCAGGTGCCAAAATGTCTACGGTCCAAGTTTGAGGCCGATCCAACAGTCGGATTGGGATATATGAATTTTCAAAGTTTTAGGGGTCATGGACCGTCGATGTCTGGGTAGGTATTGGTGATGGCTCCATGCCTTAGCCTGAGAAAAGAAAAAGGCAACAGGTCCAGGGTCAAGACCTGATGGGAGAAATATCCAAAAAGACCCTTGGTCTTCGGATTCCCTTGTCAGAGTGTGCAGACTACGATAAAGGTACCTCATTACTTTTTAAGTGAGGTGAGATCCTTGTGTGCTAGTCATGGACACATGGCGATTCTCCATGGGTTTGTGGATTATGTGATCACTAGGAGTGTGCCATGAGAGCATTCTCTAGCTCTCTAGGTCGTCTGTGAGTGGTCAGCCTGATTGCTAGGCTGATTTCCTCCCTTGTGTGAGATTATGGACTCTATTGTGTGAACCTTAGCCTCCATGGCTAAGTGGTGTGGCTTGTGAGAGGGCTGACTTGCCGAAGCTCTAGCTCTATATGTACTCCATCATTTTGAGTGATCTAACAACCATTCTTCAGCACAAGTGATGCCCTTCCAATCACATATCCTCGCTGCTCCAAGGCTCCCTCTCTCCTCAAGTTCCAACATTTGGGAGAAACGCCCTTTACAAGCTGGCTGGTCTGAGTTGGCGTAGGAGCAGAAGCATACCCTGTTTTCAAGAGGGCATATTTTTCAAAATCCCCTGTTGATGACCCTGTTTCATGGGTCGATATAAAATGTATTGAGCTGAATTTTCCATTTGTGGGCACGATTTTTTGAAATTCACAGTCTGCTGGCATCTATAGTCCATTTTTTGTCACACAGATTTCTGGCAGAACAGCAGCACAAGCAGGGATAGCGGCTCCATCCAAGGGCAGCGCTGAGTATTACCAAGGCTCAAAATGGCAGCAACTGGCTTTGTAACAGCAGCCCAGCCTTTGGAGAGACTGGAGGGACGCGCCAACTTCACGTTTTGGAAGATCCGTACCCGCCTCCTTTTGGAGGAGAGGGGCTTGTGGGAGCTGGTGAGCGGCGACGAGCCGGCTCCAGTTCCGCAGGCAAAAGGCATCACCGTAGCGCAGGTGGTGGCGAAGAAGATGCCGCAAAAGGATGTAGCTGATGCGGATTCTTCTGCAGCTATACCAGCGGCGTATGAGGAGTGGAAGAAGGACAGGCAGGCCTACAGGTTGCTTGTCAACACCATCTCCAACCCGCATTTTCAGTACGTGAGTGACAAGGCTACTACAAAAGAGGGGTGGAACACGTTGTGCAAGAAGTATGAGAGGAAGGATCTTGCATTCCTCATGCTTTTGGAGGAAAAGATGATGGCGCAAAAATGCAGGTTGGTGAAGGGATGGAGGCGTATCTGGACAGGGCAAAGGAGTTGGCGAAGCAGTTGAGAGCAGCCGGCAACCCTGCGGAAGACACGCGCTTCATCCTCCTTTTGCTGAGGGGACTCCCAACCAGCTACGACATGGTGCAAGAGACCTTGGAGTGCCAGCTGACTCTTGACTTTGACTTCATCTGCACGTACTTGGTACAGGTGGAACCGTGTCATAATGCAGGAGAGCGCAATGGCGGCAGCACCAGCAGTGAAGCAACTTTCATGGCCATGGGCTCACGCAACCACCAGTAGCAGCAGTCCGGTCAGCAGAGAGGCAAAAAGAACGGCAAGTGCGACTATTGCCAGAAAGAGGGGCAGTACAAGAAAGAGTGCTTCAAGTTCAAGAGGGACCAGAAGGAGCAAGAGCAGCAGCAGCAAAAGCACCAATCTCCACAATAACAGCAGCAGTAGTGACAAGAACGCCAGCAGCAGCAGCAGCAGAACCAGACTGGCGTGCGCTATTTTGGTAACATGAACGTCGCCAAGGAGGTGCGCGACCGCGTCTTCATGGCGAAGTCTCACTTGTCGCAGAAGGAAAAGGCGGATCTGATGTGGTACAAAAACACAGGGTGTACCAAGAGTCTGACGCACCATAAGGAGTGGTTCACACAGCTGCTCTCCATTCCCCCCTGTCTGATTGCTTTGGATGATGATCGGGTGGTGTATGCTGAGGGGATTGGGATTGTGGAGATGTGGTTGGAGGCCCCGCGTGGCATTGAAGTGGGAGTTTTCAATGGCGTGCTGTATGTACCTGATGCTACATTCAACCTCCTCTCTGTCTCTTCTCTCACCAACACAGGACTGCACGTCGTTTTTTACGATGATTATGGCTATATCCTAGACATGGAAACAGGAGAGGAGTTGGCCAAGTCGGTGAAGGAGGGCGACATGTACCGCCAGCTGGGGGCGACCAAGATCCCGCGTGAGCAGAGTCTTGCAGCAGTGGTACAAGCGACAAATGGCAAGATCTGGCATGCGTGCTACGGCCACATCGGCATGCGCACCTTGCAGCAGCTTCAAGCAAAGAAGATGGTACGTGACCTGCCTACCACCTCTAACTTTGAGCAGCAGTTATGCATCGACTATCTAGAGAGGAAGCAGCACCGCGAGGCGTTCTCTCGAGTAGGGGAGCGTGCGAAAGAGGTGTTGGAGCTGGTCCACATAGACTTGTGTGGACCGATGCAGACCCAGAGCTTTGGAGGCTCTAGGTATTTTCTCACCTTCATTGATGATTTCAGCCGTTAAACTACAGTATACTTCTTTTCCTCCAAGGACCAGTGGTTTGACAGGTTCAAGCACTGGAGAATACCTAAGCAAGGAGTTCCAGGACTACCTCACAACAGCTTGCATCAAGGCGTAGCGTACTGCGCCGTACTTGCCGCAGCAGAACGGGGTAGCAGAACGCGCTAACTGTACCATTGTGGAGTCCGTGTGCTCCATGGTGCACGCGGCTCGGCTGACCTACGACTTCTGGGCTGAAGCCGTGAGCACTACGGTCTACATCAAGAACCGTAGTCCAACTAAGGCGCTGGAGCAAATGACGCTGTACATGGTGTGGTTCAGCAAGAAACAGAGTGTGGTTCATCTTCGAGCATTTGGCAGCCTGGCGCACATGCACGTGCCTAAGGAGAAGCGGCAGAAATGGGACACAAAGAGTGCGCAGATGCTGATGATTGGCTACGACGTGGCAAGCAAGGCCTATCGCCTCTACAAGAGGGATACATGTCACGTCATTATCTCCAGGGATGTCGTCTTCAACGAGAACAATGTCATCGGCACCAACATTGTGTGTGAAGAGGTAGTAGAACCAGCAGCTGACAAGACAGTGGGAGCAAAAATCCTTCCTGACCCAGTCTCTTCCGATCCTTCCTCTACTGTGACAGTAGGAGAATCACTCTACTCTCCCATGTCTGATGCAGCAAATACAAGAGCCTTGTCGGCAGAAACAGAGGAGGGAGATGGAGCTCTACCACACTCTGTTTCTTGCTGCTGGCACAAATACTCCAGGGCTGGCGGTTGTGCCAGCAGCACCGCGCCAGCCGCCCGCTAACGCTCCAGCACCAGGTCGCACGTACCATCTTAGGGTGCGTTGCAAACCTGGTGAATGCGGCCATTTTTGGATGCTGCAGAAACCAGAATAGATGCACGTTGCAGTTGCAGCAGATTCAGATAAGCCAACGTCATACAAGGAGGCCATGGCTGTACCAGATGCAGCAGATTGGCGCAAGCCATGAAGCAAGGGATACAGTCGCAGCTGGACAACGGCACATGGGAGCTGACTGAGCGTCCACCAGGACGTAAAATGAACAAGTGCAAGTGGGTGTTCAAGAAGAAGCGGGGAGCAGATGGTAACCTTGAAAAGTACAAGGCGAGGCTGGTCGCTAAGGGCTACTCGCAGCAAGAGGCCATCGACTAGACTGAAACTTTTGATCATGTTGCAAAGTTCGCCTCTATGCGCACGCTCCTCTCTTATGTAGGAGCTGAGGACTTTGAGGTTCACCACATGGATGTCAAGACGGCATTCTTGAATGGTGACTTGGAGGAGGAGATCTACATGGAGCAGCTGGAGGGGTTCATCATGGATGGCTAGGAGCACATGGTTGACAAGCCACAGGAGTCGCTATACGGCCTCAAGCAAGCGTCGCATGCTTGGAACCAGAAGTTGGATGCGGCGTTGCAGCGCATGGGGTTTGAGCACAGCGAGTGTGACTACAGCATGTATTGTTGGCTGCATGAGCATGAGATTATCATCATCATTGTCTATGTGGATGATATGCTCCTTCTTTCTAATAGTATGTCTGCACTGCAGGAGTTCAATGAGGCCATGCAAGAGCGTTTCCAGATGTCTGATCTCGGGGAGGTGTCACTTCCTCGGCATCCAGATCACGCGTGATTGCAAATCACGGTCTCTCTTGTTACAACAGAGTCGCTATATTAAGGATATACTGCAGTGATTTGGCATGGCAGAGGCAAAACCCATTGGCATGCCGCTGGAGACACGGCAGTACCTCATGAGCTTTCATGGAGAAGCAAATGCAGCTGAGCGGCAGAAGTACCAAAGCGCCGTCGGCAGCCTCATGTACCTGATAGTGGCAACCAGGTTGCACCTTGCATAAGCAGTTAGCGTTGTGAGCCAGCTCATGGCAAACCCCGGACCTGAGCAACAGAAGGCAGTGAAGCGGATCTTTCGCTACCTTGCTGGAACCATCAACATTGGCATCACCTACAACGGCAATGACAACAGTATCATAGGCTACACAAGTGCAGATTGGGTTTCAAACCCTGAGGACCGTAAGTCCATCTCTGGACATGTGTTCCTCATGAATGGTAGAGCCATCTGCTGGTGCAGCAGCCGCCTGGTGGTCATGGCCATCTCAAGCACGGAAGCTGAGTACGTCTCTCTCAGCTTTGGAGCCAAGGAAGTAGTTTGGCTTTTGCGTCTCATGGCAGAGATCATTGGGAGTGCAGCAGTTCCAGTTTCTGTGCACGTCGACAACCAGAGCGCAATCCCACTCGCCAAGACTCTTGAGCACCATGCGCGCAACAAGCATATTGACATTGCATTTTACTTCATCAGGCACATGGTGCAGGAGGGTGCTATTAAGCTGGAGTTTATTCCAACGATTAAGCAGGTCACTGATTTTTGCACCAAGCCAGTGACCCGTGAGAAGCAACAGTTCTGCATGAAGGCATGTGGAATCAGCCCACTCTGACTACGGCAAAGTAGGAGATTGTTGGAAAAGGAGTCATCCGGCTCAGTTGCAGGTCCACAGGAGCAAGTTCCAGAAAAGTACCAGATGCTTGCTCAGATCGTTAATCGGACTTTACCATTGGAAAGATCAGGTGCCAAAATGTCTATGGTCTAAGTTTGAGGCCGATCCAACAATTGGATTGGGAGATATAAATTTTTTAGGTTTCGGGGGTCATGGACCGTCGATGTCTGGGTGGGCATGGGTGATGGCTCCATCCTTTAGCCTGAGAAAAGAAAAAGGCAAGAGGTACAGGGTCAAAACCTGATGGGAGTAATATCCAAAAAGGTCCTTGGTCTTTGCATTGCCTTTTCAGAGTGTGCTGACTAGGATAAAGGTACCTCTCCTTACTTTTTAGGTGAGGTGAGATCCTTGTGTGCTAGCCATAAACACATGGTAATTCTCCATGGGTTTGTGGGTTATGTGATCACTAGGAGTGTGCCATGAGAGCATTCTCTAGCGCTCTAGGTCGTGTGTGAGTGGTCAGCATGATTGCTAGGCTGAATTCCTCCCTTGTGTGAGATTATGGACTCTAGTGTCTGAGGCTTAGCCTCCATGACTAAGTGGTGTGGCTTGTGAGAGGGCTAACTTGCCCAAGCTCTAGTTCTATATGTAGTCCATCATTTTGAGTGATTGAATAACCATTCTTCAGCACAAGTGATGTTCTTCGAGTCCCACATGCTTGCTGCTCCAAGGCTCCCTCTCTCCTCGAGATCCAACAAGTGGACCAAGTAAGCAGGTATGAACCGATCTAGGGCCACCACACCCGCAGGTGGTCAAGCGCATCCTTCGCTACCTACAGGCAACGGAGTACGCGCTTGAGATTCGACGGCAAAGGGCGGATGGACCCTTTGCGTCTGGTCTGCTACATGGATG
Source organism: Penium margaritaceum (assembly GCA_023375785.1). Taxonomy (NCBI): domain Eukaryota; kingdom Viridiplantae; phylum Streptophyta; class Zygnematophyceae; order Desmidiales; family Peniaceae; genus Penium; species Penium margaritaceum. The sequence goes on along the minus strand of SZWC01000631.1, from coordinate 301,141 downwards.
CAGACTTTGCTGGGGATGTGGACAAGTAGAAGTCCACATCCGACTACGTGTTCTTCCTCGCTGTTGTAGCGGTTTCGTGGTACAGCAGGAAGTAGGACTACGTCGCCACCTCCATAGTAGAAGCTGAGTACATCGCACGTGTCGAGACGGTCAAGGAGGCGGTGTGGCTCTGCAGATTGCTTGGGAAGCCGGGCGTGCCGCATCTGGAGTCTTCAGTGGTATAAGACGAGAACACTGGCTCCATCACTCTGACCAACAACCCGACGCAACACAAGAGGATGAAGCAAATCAACGTACATTATCACTACACACGGGACAGGGTCGAGAAAGGGCAGGTAGTATTGTAGCACTGTAGCACGCACAACATGGTTCTAGATTACTTGACCAAGGCGCAACCCGCGTACTGGCACGCGATGAGCATGGCCGTGCTTCGCCTGACCAGCTATGATGGGCTAGAGGACGTAGCGGAAGATGAGTAAGATCAAGCAGGAGCAGCGGGTATGGCAAGTGCTGTTGGGAAAGGAGCCATCCGGCTCAGTTTCGGGTCCACAAGAGCAAGTTCCAGGAAGCTACCAGATGCCTACTCCGATCGTCAATCCAACTTCACCATTGGAAAGATCAGGTGGCAAATTGTCTACGGTCCAAGTTTCAGCCCGATCCAACGGTCGGATCGGGAGATATCAATTTTCGAAGTTTCGGGGGTCATGGACCGTCGATGTGTGGGTGGGCATGGGTGATGGCTCCATGCCTTAGCCTGAGAAAAGAAAAAGGCAAGAGGTCCAGGGTCAGGACCTGATAGGAGAAATATCCAAAAAGGTCCTTGGTCTTAGGATTGCCTTGTCAGAGTGTGCTGACTAGGATAAAGGTACCTCTCCTTACTTTTTAGGTGAGGTGAGATCCTTGTGTGCTAGCCATGGACACATGGCGATTCTCCATGGGTTTGTGGGTTATGTGACCACTAGGAGTGTGCCATGAGAGCATTCTCTAGCTCTCTAGGTCGTGTGTGAGTGGTCAGCCTGATTGCTAGGCTGATTTCCTCCCTTGTGTGAGATTATGGATTCTAGTGTGTGAGCCTTAGCCTCCATGGCTAAGTGGTGTGGCTTGTGAGAGGGCTGACTTGCCCAAGCTCTAGCTCTATATGTACTCCATCATTTTGAGTGATTGAACAACCATTCTTCAGCACAAGTGATGCCCTT
>SZWC01000631.1:256117-274339 GCA_023375785.1 Penium margaritaceum | reverse complement strand
TGGCTCTGATACCAAATGTTGGATCTGGAGGAGAGAGGGAGCCTTGGAGCAGCGAGCATGTGGGACTGAAAGGGCATCACTTGTGCTGAAGAATGGTTGTTCAATCACTCAAAATGATGGAGTACATATAGAGCTAGAGCTTGGGCAAGTCAGCCCTCTCACAAGCCACACCACTTAGCCATGGAGGCTAAGGCTTACACACTAGAATCCATAATCTCACACAAGGGAGGAAATCAGCCTAGCAATCAGGCTGACCACTCACACACGACCTAGAGAGCTAGAGAATGCTCTCATGGCACACTCCTAGTGGTCACATAACCCACAAACCCATGGAGAATCGCCATGTGTCCATGGCTAGCACACAAGGATCTCACCTCACCTAAAAAGTAAGGAGAGGTACCTTTATCCTAGTCAGCACACTCTGACAAGGCAATCCTAAGACCAAGGACCTTTTTGGATATTTCTCCTATCAGGTCCTGACCCTGGACCTCTTGCCTTTTTCTTTTCTCAGGCTAAGGCATGGAGCCATCACCCATGCCCACCCAGACATCGACGGTCCATGACCCCCGAAACTTCGAAAATTGATATCTCCCAATCCGACCGTTGGATCGGGCTGAAACTTGGACCGTAGACAATTTTCCACCTGATCTTTCCAATGGTGAAGTCAGATTGACGATCGGAGTAGGCATCTGGTAGCTTCCTGGAACTTGCTCTTGTGGACCCGAAACTGAGCCGGATGGCTCCTTTCTCAACAGACTCTTCCTTCCCGAGTGTCCTTTCATCAAACTTGACATCTCGTCTCCTGATCAGCTTTCCAATTGCTTGGTCCCACAGCCTGTACGCCTTTTGTGCTATGTTGTATTCGACTATTACATACTTGCAAGCATGTGCATCAGCTTGCCTCTTCATTCTAATGCTTGGATCTTTGTCCAGGCCGTACACCCAAAGACCCTCAAGTCTGTGGCATTTGGCTTGTTGCTTGATCAAGCCTCTTGTGGCGTCTTGAGCTGCGTCTCTTGCTGCTTCTTACCACGCCTTCCAAGCGCGACTGCCGAAATGATGTTTACAAGGTACCAATTAGTTCTTGCAGCTTCAGCCTACAAGCGAGGTGGGAGTTTGGCATCATATAGCATGCTTCCTGTCATGCCGAGGATAGTCTGGTTCATCCATTCGACAACGCCATTGGACTAGGGGGTGTAAGGCGTGGTGGTTTAGTGGTTGATACCGTGTTGGCTCAATCAACCTTTGCACGCCTTGTCAACCTGCTTGAGAGGACGCTCTTGAAAGCGGGTTCCAATGCAATGATTCCCGCCGACCGCTCTTTGTATTGCAACCAAGAGATGATGTTACCCTCAGAGCCAAGGTTCCACACTGACCAGTTCATATGAATCAGTTCCTTACACTGTATCCTTAGCACCTGGTTTCTTTCGCGCGAGGAGCAAATTCCTGGAGTTTAGACCAACCAATGCTTCTTTAGTTTCTGCCTCTGGTGGAGAACTCTGTTAGGAGTCTCAAAGGAAAGATCTGTACTCAATGACAGGCAACCGACACGTTCTTTTAGTCGTAGAGCTTGCCTCTAGCCTAGGTGCGTAATGGCTCCTTGGATGAGCCACTTTGAGGGCAATCTTGACTGTGTCATCTCCATTGCCTACATGGGTCTCCCTGTGAGTGCGTAGTGGTGCCATCTACCAGGAAAGACCTTGGAATATTGTAAAATGTCTCTCAAAACCTTCCTGTCCCCCTATTGGTCAGAAAGAAGATTTATCATCGGGCTGGGATTTGACCGATTGACCTCTCGCTCAAGAGACTAACTCTCGAACGTCTAAGCCACTTGGCCGCATCTGGCATGTTCATAGCCTCCGTATGGTCACAGGCTCTCCCTCAGCTACGCATGACCAGCTGAGTTTGGTCAATTCGCACTCTTAGCATCATATTTGGACGGAGGTTCTTTCTGGCGCGAACTACGCCAGAGTGTTGCTGGTGGTGCGTCAAGGTTTAGTTGCTTCTGTCGCTCCTGCAATCCTAGTGATCGGCCTGAGGGTTTGACTCAGAGGCCTCGGACGACTCAGACGTAGTCTCAGAGTCCTTTGCTATGTTAGTATGCAAAACCACTCTTCCTGCAGTACCATCCTTATGTGGCATCATCTGCCAGTTTTCTCGTGCCTGATCACTTAACTCGAGCAATACAATCCAGTTTCCAGATTTGCGACCATGAATAGGGTCCAGCGACTCTTCCTTGTCGAGTATCCTTTCATCAAACTCGACATCTTGGCTCATGATGAGCTTTCCAGCGGCTAAGTATCACAGCCTGTACGCCTTGTGTGCCGTGTCGTATGTGACCATTACACAATTACAAGCGCGTGCATCCAGCTTGCCACTACCTTCTGCTGCTTGGACCTTTGCCCATGTTGTACAGCCAACAGCCCTCAAGTGTGAGGAATCTGGTTTCTTCCCTGACCAAACCTCCTGTGGCGTCCTGAGCTCCTTCTCTTGCTGCTTCTTACCACGCCTTCCAAGCGCCACTACCAAAGTGAGATTCACAAGGTTGCAAGCAGTTCTTGTTGCTTCAGTCCAGAAGCAAGTTGGGAGTTTTGCGTCAAAGAGCATGTATTCATGTCATGCCGAGGATACTCTGGTTCATCCGCTCGGTAACNATCCTTTCATCAAACTCGACATCTTGGCTCATGATGAGCTTTCCAGCGGCTAAGTATCACAGCCTGTACGCCTTGTGTGCCGTGTCGTATGTGACCATTACACAATTACAAGCGCGTGCATCCAGCTTGCCACTACCTTCTGCTGCTTGGACCTTTGCCCATGTTGTACAGCCAACAGCCCTCAAGTGTGAGGAATCTGGTTTCTTCCCTGACCAAACCTCCTGTGGCGTCCTGAGCTCCTTCTCTTGCTGCTTCTTACCACGCCTTCCAAGCGCCACTACCAAAGTGAGATTCACAAGGTTGCAAGCAGTTCTTGCTGCTTCAGTCCAGAAGCAAGTTGGGAGTTTGGCGTCAAAGAGCATGTTTTCATGTCATGCCGAGGATACTCTGGTTCATCCGCTCGGTAACGCCATTACTTTAAGGAGTGTAAGACGTCATGGTCTGGTCGTTCATGCCGTGTTGGCTGAACCAGCCTTTGCACGCCTCATACTCACCACCGTTGTCCGGGCACAGTGCCATGACCTTCTTGCTTGTCTGCCGCTTTACCATTGTAATAAACTCTTGCACCTTCTCCTTCACCTTTCCCTTCTTCTTGAGTAAGTAGATCCATAGCTTGCGACTGTGGTCATCGATGAAGGTCAACAAATACTTGCTGCCGCCGTTCGAAAGGGTTCGGAATGGTTCGGACACATCAGAGTTATTTAGGTTCAAGATTGCTTCCGCACATTGCCCATTACGCTCAAAGGGGTTTCTCTTTGCCTTGCCTTGGAAGCATGGCTCACACATCTTTTGCACTTTCCCACATCCTTGGCCTTGCATCCCTCCATCCCATGAACCACTTTGTGCTATTGCATAGCTTCCACTATGCTGTCGGCCACATGACCAAACCGCCAATGCCACAGCTCAGCATCTGTGTTAGTAGAGCTGGCTGCCATGGTGACGGCTTGTGGGGCAACATCACCCTTTGCATACATGGGCTCTTCAACCGCCAGATATCCCTCATCTATACTCTCAAGGGCTTTGGTCTGCAGCAAGTAGAACCCATGAACTCTTGGAACCTGTGCAGCAAGACTCTCTTTGAGATAGGACATATTGATATCCTTGTTCTTGATAGTCACGGCCTCCTCCTACGTGAAAACCATTCTCATGTCGTGGTCCGTGATTTTGGACATTGGCAAGAGGTTTGCCGTAAAAGACGGCATATAGACAACGTTCGCCACCTTCAAGACGTTTTAAGCATCGTTCATATTGATGCTGATCAACCTATCTCCCTCAGCTTGCGCATGGAGAAGGCTGTCGTTACCAGACCTAAAGCCACCTTCAGTGTTCCTTACGGAGATGAACCCATCCTTTTCCTTTGAAGAGTGGTAGTTCGTGACAGAGTCGAGCCCGTAGGCTCCACGCTTGAGTAGTGCCGCTCCCTTGGTAGCCTGCAAGCTCTCAGCCATCATGTTTGTCAACTCCTTGTTACCCTTTCCTTTGCCCTTATATCTACTACCATGATTTTCATCTTCCTTCTCTAGAGTCCTGGACTCCCTTGCTCAATGCCCAAGATTGCCACAGTTATGATACTCCCCAGGACGCTTTGAACTCTTTCCACCGCCACCACTACCTTTTCCTCTACCGCAACTACTTTCGCTGCTTCTCTGACCACATGAGGAATTGTTGCTACGACTAGCGTATTGTGCAGCATAGGCTGAAATGTTTGCGTCACTACCACTGTTACGCATGACCTCGTTGTGCACGTACTCGGACATTGCCTCATACGTCAAATCCTCCTCCTTCCAACCGCCAAAGACGGTGATCAGAGGACCCCAGCTTCTAGGTAGCGCAATGAGGAGGATCATGGCCTGCATGTTGGAGTCGGTTTCCTAGTTCATTTGGATTACATCCTGTAGCAGTAAGTCCAGAATCGACTCTCCCTTTCTCACCCATTTCAAAATCAGCCTTTGAAGGATGAAGAGGCAATTTGCGAGAGCCGTTGATTGGTATACACGTCCAAGCTTCTCATAAGCCTTTGATGCATGTGTAATACCTTGGCAAAAGACATACTGCGAGTCATGCAGGAATGTCACAAGAATCACAAGCGCCATGTCATTTTTGAAACTCCACGCTTCATCTCCAAGATCCATTTTTGGAGGTTCAACCTCTTCTCTAGGGAATATCTTCAATTAGCCACGCACCCTCATGATAATCTGAAATTGCCATCCCCACACAGGAATACCAAACCATGTGAACTTTAACATCCCACCGTTGACATGATCAAGACTGAGCATCATGCGTGTCGTCATATTGCTTCTCTGCTTCACTGCTCCTCTGCTTCGTTGGAGCCGATATAGGCTGATGTAGGCTGTTGTCTGCTACCAGTTTAAAAGGTGCAAATCCGTCGCTCACCCCTTAGCCATTGATGACCTACAGAATGAGAAGAACACACACTAGCGAACCCAGGATTGTCTCTCGAAGGGCAGACCTTATCCTTGTTAGGGCCCTAGGGTCCTACCTCCAAGAGCAGAGCTTATCCTTGGCCGTTGTTTGCTAAGTACCAACACCCACCGTTAGAGTTGATGGAGCAATTGGAGCATATGGAGCAGATGGAGCAGATGGAGCAGATGGAGCTGATGCGCACTGCAGTACAGAGAGGGCAAGAAAGTACGCATAAGCTATTGGAAATGGAAGAGAGAGGGAGCCTTGGAGCAGCGAGCATGTGTGATTGGAAGGGCATCACTTGTGCTGAAGAATGGTTGTTCAATCACTCAAAATGATGGAGTACATATAGAGCTAGAGCTTGGGCAAGTCAGCCCTCTCACAAGCCACACCACTTAGCCATGGAGGCTAAGGCTCACACACTAGAATCCATAATCTCACACAAGGGAGGAAATCAGCCTAGCAATCAGGCTGACCACTCACACACGACCTAGAGAGCTAGAGAATGCTCTCATGGCACACTCCTAGTGGTCACATAACCCACAAACCCATGGAGAATCGCCATGTGTCCATGGCTAGCACACAAGGATCTCACGTCACCTAAAAAGTAAGGAGAGGTACCTTTATCCTAGTCAGCACACTCTGACAAGGCAATACTAAGACCAAGGACCTTTTTGGATATTTTCTCCCATCAGGTCTTGACCCTGGACCTCTTGCCTTTTTCTTTTCTCAGGCTAAGGCATGGAGCCATCACCCATGGCCACCCAGACATCGACGGTCCATGACCCCCAAAACTTCGAAAATGCATATCTCTTAATCCGACCGTTGGATCGGCCTCAAACTTGGACCGTAGACATTTTGCCACATGATCTTTCCACCGAAGAAGTTGGATTGGCAATCGGAGCAGGCATCTGGTACTTTACTGCAACTTGCTCCTGTGGACCTGAAATTGAGCCGGATGGCTCCCTTTCAACAATCTCCCAGTTTGCCGCACTCAGAGTGGGCTCAGTCCACATGCCTTCATGCAGAACTGCTGCTTCTCACGGGTCACTGACTTGGTGCAGAAATCAGCAACTTGCTTGCTCGTTGGAGTAAATTCCAGCTTGATAGCACCCTCCTGCACCATGTGCCTGATGAAGTGATATGCGATGTCAATGTGCTTGGTGCGTGCATGGTGCTCAGGATTCTTGGCGAGTGCGATTACGCTCTGGTTGTCGACGCGCACAGAAACTGGAACTGCTGCAGTCCCACTCATCTCTGCCATGAGACATTGGAGCCAAACTGCTTCCTTGGCTCCAAAGCTGAGAGATACGTACTCAACTTCTGTACTCGAGGTGGCCACGACCACCTACCGCTTGCTGCACCAGCTGATGGCTCCACCATTCATGAGGAACACATGTCCAGAGATGGACTTGCGGTCCTCAGGGTTTGAAGCCCAATCTACAGCATCCGGTGCAGCCATGGCCTCCTTGTATGACGTTGGCTCATCTGAATCTGCTGCAACTGCAACGTTCATCTGTTCTGGTTTCTGCAGCATCCAAAAATGGCTTGTAACGCACCCTAAGAGGGTACCTCTGACCTGGAGCTGGAGCGTTAGCAGGCGGCTGACGCGGTGCGGCTGGCACAACTGCTTCTGCTGGTGGTGCTACATCTCCCTCCTCTGCTTCTGCCGATGAAGCTGCTGTATCTGCTGCATCAGACATGGGAGAGTAGAGTGATTCTCCCACTGTCACAATAGACGAAGGATCGGGAGAAACTGGGTCAGGAAGAATTTCTGCTCCCACTGTCTCGTCAGCTACTGTTTCTGTTGCCTCTTCACACACAATGTTGGTGCCGATGACGTTGCTCTCATTGAAGACGACATCCCTGGGGATGATGACGTGGCCTGTATCCCTCTCGTAGAGGCGATACGCCTTGCTTGCCACGTCGTAGCCAATCATCAGCATCTGCGCACTCTTCGCGTCCCACTTTTGCTGCTTCTCCTTTGGCACGTGCATGTGCGCCAAGCTGCCAAACGCGCGAAGATGACCCACGCTCGGCTTCTTGCCGAACGACGCCTCGTACGGTGTCATCTGCTCCAGCGCCTTAGTTGGACTACGGTTCTTGATGTAGACTGCAGTGCTCACGGCCTCAGCCCAGAAGTCGTAGGTCAGCCGAGCCGCGTGCAGCATGGAGCGTGCCGACTCCACGATGGTACGGTTGGCGCGTTCTGCTACGCCATTCTGCTGTGGTGAGTACGGCGCGGTACGCTGCGCCTTGATGCCAGCTGCTGCGAGGTAGTCCTGGAACTCCTTGCTTAGGTATTCTCTACCGCGATCGCTACGCAGCGCCTTGATCTTCTTGCCGGTCTGGTTCTCCATCATGGCCTTGAACTCCTTGAACCTGTCAAAGCACTGGTCCTTGGAGGAAAGGAAGTACACAGCAGTGTAACGGCTGAAATCATCAATGAAGGTGAGAAAATACCTAGAGCCTCCAAAGCTCTGGGTCTGCATCGGTCCGCACAAGTCCGTGTGGACCAGCTCCAACACCCCTTTTGCACGCTCCCCTGCTCCAGAGAACGCCTCGCGGTGCTGCTTCCCCTCCAAACAGCCAATGCATAACGACTGCTCAAAGTTAGAGATGGTAGGTAGGTCACACACCATCTGCTTTGCTTGAAGCTGCTGTAAGGCGCGCATGCCGATGTGGCCGTAGCGTGCATGCCAGATCTCGCCATCTGTTGCCTGCACTACTACTGCAAGTCTCTGCTCACGCGGGATCTTGGTCGCCCCCAGCAGGCGGTACATGTCGCCCTCCTTCACCGACTTGGCCAACTCCTCTCCTGTTTCCTTGTCGAGGATGTAGCCGTAATCATCGTCAAAAACGACGCGCAGTCCTGTGTTTGTAAGAGAGGAGACTGAGAGGAGGTTGAATGCAGCATTAGGTACGTACAGCACGCCATGGAACACTCCCACTTCAATGCCACGTGGGGTCTCCAACCACATCTCCACAATCCCAATCCCTTCAGCATACACCACCCGATCATCACCCAAAGCGATAGGACGGGGGGAATGGAGAGCAGCTGCGTGAACCACTCCTTGTGGTGCGTCAGACTCTTGGTACACCCCGAGTCCTTGTACTACGCCAGATCCGCCTTTTCCTTCTGCGATATGTCAGACTTTGCCATGAAGAGGCGGTCGCGCACCTCCTTGGCAACGTTCATGTTGCCAAAATGGCGCACGCCAGTCTGGTTCTACTGCTGCTGCTGCTGCTGGCGTTGTTGTGACTGGTGCTGCTGTTGCTGTGGAGATTGCTGCTTTTGCTGCTGCTGCTGCTGCTGCTCCTTCTGGTCCCTCTTGAACTTGAAGCACTCTTTCTTGTAGTGCCCCTCTTTCTGGCAATAGTGGCACTTACCCTTCTTCTTGCCTCTCTGTTGTCCGGACTGCTGCTGCTGTTGGTTGCGTGAGCCCATGGCCATGAAAGCTGGCTCACTATTGCTGCCGCCATTGCGCTTTGCTGCATTGCGACGCAATTCCACCTGCACCAGGTGTGTGCAGATGAAGTCGAGGTCGAGAGTTGGCTGGCACTCCAGCGTCTCTCGCACCGTGTTGTAGCTGGTTGGGAGTCCCCTCAGCAAGAGGAGGATGAAGCGCGTCTCTTCCGCAGGGTTGCTGGCCGCTCTCAGCTGTTTCGCCAGCTCCTTGGCCCTGTCCAGATACGCCTCCATCCCTTCACCACCCTGCATTTTCAGCGCCATCATCTTTTCCTCCAAAAGCATGATGAATGCAGGATCCTTGCTCTCATACTTCTTACACAATGTGTCCCACCCCTCCTTTGCAGTAGTCTTGTCACTCACGTACTGAAGATGCGGGTTGGAGATGGTGTTGACAAGCAACCTATAGGCTTGCCTGTCCTTCATCTTTCACTCCTCATACGTCGCTGGTACAGCTGCAGAAGAACCCGCATCAGCTGCACCCTTTTGCGGCGTCTTCTCCGCTTCCACCAGCGCTGCGGTGATGCCTTTTGCCTGTGGAACTGGAGCCGGCTCGTCGCCGCTCACCACCTCCCACAAGCCTCTCTCCTCCAAAAGGAGGCGGGTACGGATCTTCCAAAACGTGAAGTTGGCGCGTCCCTCCAGCCTCTCCAAAGGCTGGGCTGCTGTCACAACGCCAGCTGCTGCCATTTTGAGCCTTGATGATGCTCAGCGCTGCCCTTGGATGGCGGCGCTACCCCTGCTTCTGCTGCTGCTTCTGCCAGAAATCTGTCTGACAGAAAATGGACTGTAGATGCCAGCAGACTGGGAATTTTAAAAAACTCAGCCCACCACTAGAAAATTCAGCTCAAAACCTTTCAGATCGACCCATAAAACAGGGTCTTCAACAGGGGATTTCAAAAGATATGCCCTCTTGAAAACAGGGTATGCTTCTGCTCCTACTCCAACTCAGNTCACTCAAAATGATGGAGTACATATAGAGCTAGAGCTTGGGCAAGTCAGCCCTCTCACAAGCCACACCACTTAGCCATGGAGGCTAAGGCTCACACACTAGAGTCCACAATCTCACACAAGGGAGGAAATCAGCCTAACAATCAGGCTGACCAGTCACACACGACCTAGAGAGCTAGAGAATGCTCTCATGGCACACTCCTAGTGGTCACATCACCCACAAACCCATGGAGAATCGCCATGTGTCCATGGCTAGCACACAAGGATCTCACCTCACCTAAAAAGTAAGGAGAGGTACCTTTATCCTAGTCAGCACACTCTGACAAGGCAATCCTAAGACCAAGGACCTTTTTGGATATTTTCTCCCATCAGGTCTTGACCCTGGACCTCTTGCCTTTTTCTTTTCTCAGGCTAAGGCATGGAGCCATCACCCATGGCCACCCAGACATCGACGGTCCATGACCCCCGAAACTTCGAAAATTGATATCTCCCAATCCGACCGTTGGATCGGCCTCAAACTTGGACCGTAGACATTTTGCCACATGATCTTTCCAATGGTGAAGTCGGATTGGGGATCGGAGCAGGCATCTGCTACTTTCCTGGAACTTGCTCCTGTGGACTTGAAATTGAGCCGGATGGCTCCCTTTCAACATAAGCGTGCCTTGCAACTATTCACTGTGGGCCCATAACCCTTTGTCAACCTGCCTAAGACTACGGTCTAGAAAACGGGTTCCCATACAATGGTTCCCGCCGACCGCTCTTGGTATTTCAACTAATAGATGATATCATCCATAGAGTCAAGGTTCCACACTGAGGAGTTCATAGGAATCACTTCCTTCCACTGTGTCCTTAGTACTTGCTCACCTTTATGCGACGAGCGAACTCCTGGGGCTTATACCAACTAATGTTTCTTTAGTGTTTTCCTTAGGTAGAGAACTATGTGAGGAGTCTCAAAGGTAAGAATTGTACTCAATGAAAGGCAATTAACAGGTTTTTATAGTCCTAGAGCTGGCGTCTAGCCTAGGTGCGCAGTGGCTCTTTGGATGAGCTTCTTTGGGGGAAATCTGGATTGCGTTATCCCCCCTCCCTATGATGGCCAAGTGGCGCGAACCACCAAGAAGGACCTTGGAATATTCGAAGATGTTTCTTAGAACCTTCGTTTCCCCTTTTGGTCACAAAGAAAACTAGTCACCGGGCTGGGATTTGACCCAGTGACCTCTCGATCCAGAGACAAACTCTGGAACATCTCAGCTACAAGGAATTGTCCTAGGTAGTATTTGCTGACTACACTATCCAGATTAGACCAAGGGAACTTGCTCCAAGGGAGCAGCACATGCCTAGTCCGTGGACAAGGAGTATATCAGGTCAACAGTTTCTTATGCTGAATTTTGATTAACGATCAGAAGAAGAACTTAGTTGTTTCCTGGAACTTGCTCGTATGGATATGAAACTGAGCGAGAGGCTCCTTTTCCAACGATCTCCCTCTCTGCCCAAGTGAGGGAAGGTTGAGTCGACACGCCTTCATGTAAAAGTTCTACTTCTCACTGATCACTTTCTTCGTAAAAAATCAGCGACATGCTTGCTAGTTGGAGTAAACTCCAGCTTGATTGCACCCTCCTCTACCATGTGCCTAATGAAGTGATATGCAATTTCAACATGTTTGGTGCGTGCATTGTGCCCGAGATTCTTGGCGATTGCGATTGTACTCTCGGTGTCGACGCTCACATGAACTGGAACTACTGCACTTCTGGCCATCTATGTTCTCGATGTCATTGTAGAGATAGTGGGTAAGTCATATTCTATCTACTTTGTCTGAAGTTGCTATAAGGTGCGTAGGCTGATGTTGGCGTAGGGCGCATGCCAGATTTCACTATTTTTGGTGTGCACTACTGCTGTAGGACTCTGCTCAGAGTAGATCTTGGTCGCTCCTATAAGGCGGTACATATCGCCTACCTTCGCCAACCTGGGCAATTTCTTTCCCGTTTCCTTAACGAAGATGAGCCATAGTCATTGTTAAAGATGTGTTGCAGTCCTATGTTGGTGAGGGAGGACACTAAGAGAAGGTGAACGTAACATTAGGTACATTCAACACGCCATGGAAGACTCCCACTTCAACGCCTCGCGGGGTATCCAACCACATTTCTACTGTCCCTATCTCCTTAGCATACACCACCCAATCATCACCGAAAGCAATCGGTCGGGGGAGAGAGTAGCTCCGTAAATCACTCCTTGAAATACATTGGGCTCTTGGTACACCCTCATGACTACCACGCCACATCCGTCTTCTCCTTCTGCGACATGTCAGATTTCACCATGTAGAGGCGGTCGCACACCTCCTTGGCCTAGATTTTATTGCCAAAATGGCACATGCTGGTCCGATTTTGCTCCTACTACTGCTACTGATACTGCTGATGTTGTAGTTGAGATTTCTCCTTTTGCTGCTGTTGCTGCTGCTCCTTCAGTTCCTTTTTTAACTTGAAGCACTCTTTGTTCTAGTGCCCCTAATTTTGGCAATAGTGGCACTTGCCATTCTTCTTGCCTTTCTGGTGCTTAGACCGCTGCTGGTGTTGGTTACGTGATCTTGTGGCCACAAATGCTGCTCATTATTGCCTTGTGATTGCGCTAAGCAATAATGGGTCGCATTTCTACCTATACAATGTCTGTGGCACTCCAATGTCTCTCCCATCGTGTCGTAAATCGCTAGGAATCTCCTTACCAAAAGAAGGATGAAACGCATCTCTTCCATAGGGTTTCTCGTTCCTTTCAGCTGCTTTGCTTGCTCCATTGCGCGGTCGAAGTACACCTCCATCCCATCGCCACCCTATGTTTTCAACGCCATCATCTTCTCCTCCAAAAGTATGAGGAATGTAGGATCCTTACTCTCATAGTTCTTGCACAACGTGTCCCTCACCTCTTTTGTAGTAGCCTTGTCACTCAAGTACTGAAGATGTGGGTTGTTAATGGTATTGAAAAGCAGTGTGTAGGTCTCCTTACCCTTCTTCTTCAACTCCTCATATGCCGCTACTACAGTTGTAGATGAACTTGCATCTGCTACAACTTCTTGTGGTCATACTTATTGCCAGTGGAGAGGGAGCGTACATGTTACGGCTGACCACCTCCCCAAAGCCTTGATAGAACCCGCCTATACCATGTGCGTGATGAAGTGATATGTGATGGCTATGTGCTTGGTGCGTGCATTATATCAGGATTCTTGGCAAGTGCGATTGCGTTCTGGTTGTGGACGCGCATATGAACTAGAACCACTCTTCCTAGTCATTTCCGCCATGAGATGTTGAAGCCAACTTCCTTGTACGGTGCCCATAGCACTTGGTCACTTTCATGCAAGGAGTGAACTCTTGGGACTTAGACGAACCATAGCTTCTTTTGTATCTGCCTCTAGATGAAAACTCTAAACGGAGTCTCAAAATCAAGAGCTGTACTCAATGACAGGCAACTAACACGTTCTTTTAGTCTTTGTGCCAGCTTCTAGCCTAGGCACAGAGTGATCTTGGGATGAGCCACTTTGGGGGCATTCAGGATTATGTCATCCCCCTTGCCTACATGGCGCATCCTGTGACTACCAAGTAGTGCCAACCACCAGGAAAGACATTGGAATGTTTGAAGATGTCTCTTAGAGCCGTCTTGTCCCCTTTTGGTCACAAAGAAAATTAGTCACCGGGCTCAGATTTGACCCAGTGACCTCTTGCTCCAAAGACGAACTCTGGAACATGTAAGCCACAAGGAGTTTCTTAGGTGGTGTTTGCTGGCTATTCTATTCAGATTAGACCAAGGGGACTTTTTCCAAAGGAGGTGTGCATGCCTTGTCTCTCTGGACCAGACTTAGGGAACTTACTCCAAGGGAGAAGCGCATGCCTAGTTTGTTGTGTGCCTGTCCAAATATCAGCCATGGACAAGGAGTATATCATATCAACAAGGAGGCCATGCACGAGTAATGTTAAATTTCTGATCCCAGGAAGGCACAATACTTCCTAGGTAGCCAGATCATGCTTGACCGCAAACCACGCTCTCTCTCGTTGTAGCGCAGCCACTACATCAAGAATGTCTTACAACAGCTCGGCAAGGTAGGGGATCAACCCATGCGCACACCGTTGGAAACGCGGCACTACCTCATGAGCTTCAGCAGACAAGCGAATACAGCTGAGCCGTAGAAGTACTAAAACGTTGTCAGCAGTCTCATGTACCTGATGGTCAAAACCAGGCCAGATCTCGCACAGGCTGTGAGCGTTGTCAGCCAGCACATGACAAAGTGCGGACCTGAGTACCAGAACGTAGTGAAGCGAATCTTTTGCTACCTTGTTGGAACTTTCAACATTAGCATTGTTGGAACTGCAGGAGAGAGGGAGCCTTGGAGTAGCAAGCATGATTGACTGGAAGGACATCACTTATGCTAAAGAATGGTTATTGAATCTCTCAAAATAATGGAGTACATATGGAATTAGAGCTTGGGCACGTCAGTCTTCTCAAAAGCCACACCACTTAGCCATGGAGGCTAAGGCTCACACACTAGAGTCCATTATCTCACACAAGAGAGGAAATCAGCCTAGCAATCAGGCTGACTACTCAGATGCAACCTAGAGAGCTAGAAAATGCTCTCATGGCACGCTCCTAGTGGTCACACAACCCACAATCCCATGGAGAATCGCCATGTGTCCATGGCTAGCACACAAGGATCTCACCTCACCTAAAAAGTAGGTATAGGCACCTTTTTCCTATTCAGCACACTTTGACAAGACAACCTAAGAATCTAGGACCTTTTTGGATATTTCTTCCATCAGGTCTTGAGCCTGGACCTCTTGCCATTTTTGTTTTCTCAGGCTAAGGCATGGAGCCATCGCCCATGGTCACCTGGATATCGGCGGTCGATGACCCCGATAACTTTGAAAATTCATATCTCCCAACTGACTGTTGGATCGGCCTCAAAGTTGGACTGTAGACATTTTGCCACCTGATCTTTCCAGAAGAAGATGGATTGACAATCAAAGCAGGCATCTGGNACTCTGACAAGACAACCTAAGAATCTAGGACCTTTTTGGATATTTCTTCCATCAGGTCTTGAGCCTGGACCTCTTGCCATTTTTGTTTTCTCAGGCTAAGGCATGGAGCCATCGCCCATGGTCACCTGGATATCGGCGGTCGATGACCCCGATAACTTTGAAAATTCATATCTCCCAACTGACTGTTGGATCGGCCTCAAAGTTGGACTGTAGACATTTTGCCACCTGATCTTTCCAGAAGAAGATGGATTGACAATCGAAGCAGGCATCTGGTGCTTTGTTGGAACTTGCTCTTTTGGACCTGAACCTGAGCTAGATGGCTCATTTTGCGAACAATCTCCCACTTTGCCACACTCAGAATGGTCTTAGTCCACATGCCTTCATGGAAAACTGCTGGTTCTCATGGGTCACTGATTTTGTACACAAATCAGCGACCTGTTTACAGGTTGGAGTAAATTCTAGCTTGATAGCACCCTCCTGCACCATGTGTGTGATGAAGTGATATGCGATGTCAATGTGCTTGGTGCCTACATGGTATTTAGGATAATTGGCAAGTACGATTGCGCTCTGGTTGTGAAGGCGTAGAGGAACTAGAACTCCTGCATTCCCATTCATCTCCACCATAAAACGTTGAAGCAAAACTGCTTCCTTGGCTCCAAAGCTGAGAGAAAAGTACTCAACTTTAGTGCTTGAAGTGGCCACAACCACGTGCCGCTTACTGCACCAGCTGATGGCCCCACCATTCATGAGGAACACATGTCTAGAGATGGACCTAAGGTCCCCTAATCCGCTTCACTGCCTTCTGTTGCTCAGGTCCGGTATTGGTTATGTGCTGGCTTACACCGCTCACAGCCTGTGCGAGGTCCGGCCTGGTTTCAACCATGAGGTACATGAGGGTACTGACGACGCTATGGTACTTCTGCCACTAAGCTGTATTTGCTTCTCCTTTGAAGCTCTCGAGGTACTGCCGCGTCTCCAGCGGCGTGCCGATGGGTTTGGCCTGTACCATACCGAACCGCTGCAAGATGTCCTTGATGTAGCGGCTCTGCTGCAGTGAGAGAGAACTTGATTTGCGGTCATGCGTGATCTACATTCTGAGGTATGATTCCTCCTAGAGGTCAGACATCTGGAGACGTTCCTGTATGGCCTCCTTGAATTCCTACAGTGCAGACAAGCCGCTGGAGAAAGGGAGCATGTCATTTACATACGCGATTATGATGAGTGATACATGTTGTAGTCACACTCGCTGCGCTCGACTTCCATGCGCTGCAACACCGCATCCAACTTCTGGTTCCAAACACGCCACGCTTGCTTGAGTCCGTACAGCGACTTCTAGAGCTTGCAAACCAGGTGCTCCTGGCCATCCATGACGAACCCCTCTGGCTACTCCATGTAAATCTCCTCCCCTAGTTCACCGTTCATGAACACTGTCTTGACGTCCATGAGATGGACCTCAAAGTCCTATGCTGTTGTATAGGAAAGGAGCGTACGTCCAAGAGAGGAAATCAGCCTAGCAATCAGGCTGACCACTCACACATGACCTATGGAGCTAGAAAATACTCTCATGGCACACTCCTAGTGGTCACATTACCCATAATCCCATGGAGAATTGCCATGTGCCCATGGCTAGCACACAAGGATCTTACCTCACCGAAAAAGTAAGGAGAGGTACCTTTTTCCTAGTCAGCACTCTCTGACAAGGCAACCCAAGAATCTAGGGCCTTTTTGTTGGAACTTGAGGAGAGAGGGAGCCTTGGAGCAACGAGCATGTGTGATTGGAAGGGCATCACTTGTGCTGAAGAATGGTTGTTAAATCACTCAAAATGATGGAGTACATATAGAGCTAGAGCTTGGGCAAGTCAGCCCTCTCACAAGCCGCACCACTTAGCCATGGAGGCTAAGGCTCACACACTAGAATCCATAATCTCACACAAGGGAGGAAATCAGCCTAGCAATCAGGCTGACCACTCACACACGACCTAGAGAGCTAGAGAATGCTCTCATGGCACACTCCTAGTGGTCACATAACCCACAAACCCATGGAGAATCGCCATGTGTCCATGGCTAGCACACAAGGATCTCACCTCACCTAAAAAGTAAGGAGAGGTACCTTTATCCTAGTCAGCACACCCTGACAAGGCAATCCTAAGACCAAGGACCTTTTTGGATATTTCTCGCATCAGGTCTTGACCCTGGACCTCTTGCCTTTTTCTTTTCTCAGGCTAAGGCATGGAGCCATCGCCCATGGTCACCCGGATATCGACGATCGATGACCCCAAAAACTACGAAAATTCATATCTCCTTATCCGACCGTTGGATCGGCCTCAAACTTGGACCGTAGAGATTTTGCTACCTGATCTTTCCTATGGTGAAGTTGGATTGACAATCGGAGCAGGCATCTGGTACTTTCCTGGAACTTGCTCCTGTGGACCTGAAACTGAGCCGGATGGCTCCTTTTCCAACAGTTTTAGATGTTTCTTCCATCAGGACTTGAGCTTGGACGTTTTATCTCTTTTCATTTCTTAGGATAAGGCATGGAGCCATCGCCCATAGTCACCCGGATATCGGCGGTTGATGACCCCAAAATCTTTGAAAATATATATCTTCAAATACAACTGTTGGATCGGCCTCAAACTTGGACCGTAGCCATTTGCCCACCTGATCTTTACAATGGTGAAGTCAAATTGACAATTGGAGCAGGCATGTGGTGGTGTCCTGGAACTTGCTCCAGTGGACCTAAAACTGAGCCGGATGGCTCCTTTTGCCAAGAGGCATCATCTACACCGGAAACAACAATAACATCATAGGCTATAGAGACGTAGATTGGGCTTCAATTCTTGAGGACCAAAAGTCCATCTCATTACATCAGTTCCTCATGAATGATGGAACCACTAGCTGGGGCAGCAAGCGGCAGCTGGTCGTGAAAACCTCAAACATGGAAGCAAAATACGTCTTTCTCATAGGGTCACTGTTTTCCCCAAAGACCTTTACGTGCGAGGCATCTGGCTTCTTCCCTAACGAAGCCTCTTGTGGTATCTTGAGCTGCTTCTCTTGCTATTTCACCACGCTTTCCAAGCGCGGCTCCTAGAGTGAGATTCACAATGTAGTAAGTAGTTCTTGCCGCTTGGGTGCAGAAGCGAGGTGGGAGTTTGGCATCAAAGACCATGCTTTGTGTTTTGCCGATGATTAACCGGTTCATCAGCTTGGCAAGGCCATTGCTCTGGGGGGTGTAAGGCGTTGTGGTCTGGTGGTTTATGTCATGTTGGCTCAACCAGCCATTGCACGCCTCGTACTCACCACCATTCTCCGTGCGTAGTACCTTTACCCTCTTGCTTGTCTGCCACTCTAATATAGGAGATCTTGATGTCCTTGTTCTTGACAATCAGGGCCTTCACCTCCGTGAAGACGACCGTCATCTTGTTGTCCATGATTTTGGCCACAGACAAGAGTTTTGGCATAAAAGACGGCATGTAGACAACGTTCTCAAGCTTCAAGTATTTTTCATCATGATTCACGCTGATAATGATCAACTTATCTCCCTCGCCTTACGCATGGACAAGGCTGCCATAGGCACACTTGAAGCGATCTTCAGTATCCCTAATGGAGATGAACCCATCCTTCTCCTTTGAAGAGTGATCATTCATACCAGAGTCGAGCATGTAGGCTCCACGCTTGAGCAATGCCGCTCCCTTGGTTGCCGGCAAGCTCT
>SZWC01000631.1:216170-245612 GCA_023375785.1 Penium margaritaceum | reverse complement strand
CACCACCAGCAGCAGCAGTTGTACCAGCAGCACCGCGCCAGCCGCCCGCTAACGCTCCAGCACCAGGTCGCAGGTACCCTCTCAGGGTGCGTTACAAGCCTGGTGAACGCGGCCATTTCTGGATGCTGCAGAAACCAGAACAGATGAACGTCGCAGTTGCAGCAGATTCAGATGAGCCAACGTCATACAAGGAGGCCATGGCTGCACCAGATGCAGCAGATTGGGCGCAAGCCGTGCAGCAGGAGATACAGTCGCAGCTGGACAATGGCACGTGGGAGCTGACTGAGCGTCCACCTGGACGCAAGGTGATCAAGTGCAAGTGGGTGTTCAAGAAGAAGCGGGGAGCAGATGGCAATCTGGAAAAGTACAAGGCAAGGCTGGTCGCCAAGGGCTACTCACAGCAGGAGGGCATCGACTACACAGAAACCTTTGCTCCTGTTGCAAAGTTTGCCTCTGTGCGCACGCTCCTCTCTTATGCAGCAGCTGAGGACTTCGAGGTTCACCACATGGATGTCAAGACCGCATTCTTGAATGGTGACTTGGAGGAGGAGATCTACATGGAGCAGCCGGAGGGGTTCGTCATGGATGGCCAGGAGCACCTGGTTTGCAAGCTGCAGAAGTCGTTGTACGGCCTCAAGCAAGCGTCGCGTGCTTGGAACCAGAAGTTGGATGCGGCACTGCAGTGCATGGGGTTTGAGCGCAGCGAGTGTGACTACAGCGTGTATCGCTGGCAGCATGAGCATGAGATCCTCATCATCATCGTCTATGTGGATGACATGCTCCTCCTTTCCAACAGCATGTCTGCACTGCAGGAGTTCAAGGAGGCCATGCAGGAGCGCTTCCAGATGTCTGATCTCGGGGAGGCGTCATACTTCCTCGGTATCCAGATCACGCGTGACCGAAAATCACGCTCTCTCTCGCTGCAGCAGAGTCGCTACATCAAGGACGTCCTACAGCGGTTCGGCATGGCAGAGGCCAAACCCATCGGCACGCCGCTAGAGACGCGGCAGTACCTCGTGAGCTTCAGTGGAGAAGCAGATGCAGCTGAGCGGCAGAAGTACCAGAGCGCCGTCGGCAGTCTCATGTACCTGATGGTGGCAACCAGGCCGGACCTCGCACAGGCTGTGAGCGCTGTGAGCCAGCACATGGCTAACCCCGGCCCTGAGCACCAGAAGGCAGTGAAGCGGATCTTCCGCTACCTTGCTGGAACCGCCAACATCGGCATCACCTACAACGGCAACGACAACAGCATCATCGGTTACACAGACGCAGATTGGGCTTCAAACCCTGAGACTCGCAAGTCCATCTCTGGACATGTGTTTCTCATGAATGGAGGTGCCATCAGCTGGTGCAGCAAGCGGCAGGTGGTCGTGGCCACCTCCAGCACAGAAGCTGAGTACGTCTCTCTCAGCTTTGGAGCCAAGGAAGCAGTTTGGCTCCAGCGTCTCATGGCACAGATGAGTGGGAGTGCAGCAGTTCCTGTTCCCATGCGCGTCGACAACCAGAGCGCTATTGCACTCGCCAAGAATCCCGAGCACCATGCTCGCACCAAGCACATTGACATCGCCTATCACTTCATCAGGCACATGGTGCAGGAGGGTGCTATCAAGCTGGAGTTTACTCCAACCAGCAAGCAGGTTGCTGATTTCTGCACCAAGCCAGTGACCCGTGAGAAGCAGCAGTTCTGCATGAAGACATGTGGACTCAGCCCACTCTGACTACGGCAAAGTGGGAGATTGTTGAGAAAGGAGCCATCCGGCTCACTTTTCGGGTCCACAAGAGCAAGTTCCAGGAAGCTACCAGATGCCTACTCCGATCGTCGATCTGACTTCACCATTGGAAAGATCAGGTGGCAAATTGTCAACATTCCAAGTTTCAGCCCGATCCAACAGTCGGATTGGGAGATATCAATTTTCGAAGTTTCGGGGGTCATGGACCGTCGATGTCTGGGTGGGCATGGGTGATGGCTCCATGCCTTAGCCTGAGAAAAGAAAAAGGCAAGAGGTCCAGGGTCAGGACCTGATAGGAGAAATATCCAAAAAGGTCCTTGGTCTTAGGATTGCCTTGTCAGAGTGTGCTGACTAGGATAAAGGTACCTCTCCTTACTTTTTAGGTGAGGTGAGATCCTTGTGTGCTAGCCATGGACACATGGCGATTCTCCATGGGTTTGTGGGTTATGTGACCACTAGGGGTGTGCCATGAGAGCATTCTCTAGCTCTCTAGGTCGCGTGTGAGTGGTCAGCCTGATTGCTAGGCTGATTTCCTCCCTTGTGTGAGATTATGGATTCTAGTGTGTGAGCCTTAGCCTCCATGGCTAAGTGGTGTGGCTTGTGAGAGGGCTGACTTGCACAAGCTCTAGCTCTATATGTACTCCATCATTTTGAGTGATTGAACAACCATTCTTTAGCACAAGTGATGCCCTTTCAGTCCCACATGCTCGCCGCTCCAAGGCTCCCTCTCTCCTCCAGATCCAACACCCACCTGCACCATGTGCCTGATGAAGTGATTTGCTAGGTCAATGTGCTTGGTGCGTGCATGGTGTCAGGATTCTTGGCAAGTGCGATTGTGTTCTGGTTCTGGATGCGCACACGAAATGGAACTGCTTTTCTCCTAGTCATCTCCGCCATGAGACGCTAAACCCAACTTCCTTGCATTGTGTCCTTAGCACCTAGTCACTTTTGTGCAAGGAATGAACTCGTGGACCTTAGACCAACCAATGCTTCTTTAGTGTCTACCTCCGGTGGACAACTCTGTTAGGAGTGTCAAAGGTAACAACTATACTCAATCACAGGCAATTGACACGTTCTTATAGTCTTGGAGCCCGTCTTTAGCCTAGGCGCACAGTGGTCCTTCGATAAGCTACTTTGGAGGCAATCCGGATTGCGTCATTCTCTCTGCCTACATGGCGCTCCGTGTGATCGCCAAGTGGCACCAACCATCAAGAAGGACCTTGGAATGTTCTAAGATATCTCTTAGAACCTTCTTGTCCCACTTTTCATCATAAAGAAAATTCGTCATTAGGCTAGGATTTGACCCGGTGACCTCTCGGTCCAGAAACCAACTCTGGACCGTCTAGGCCACAAAGAGTTGTCTTAGGTAGTGTTGGCAAGTTATACTATCCAGATTAGACCAAGGGGACTTGATCCAAAGGAGTTATGGATGCCATGTTTATCTAAACCAGACATATGGGACTTACTCTAATGAAGAAGTGCATGCCTAGTCTGTCCTGTGCCTTTCCTAATATAAACCATGGACAAGGAGAATATCACGTCAACAAGGAGGCCATACGCGAGCGCTTCCAAATGTCTAATCTCAGGGAGGCATCATACCTCCTGGATATCAAGATCACGCGTGACCAGAAATCTCCCTCTCTCTTGCTGTACCACAGTGACTACATCAAGGATGCCCTCCAACGGTTAAGCAAGACAGAGGCTAATTCCATCCGGATAAACTAGAGAACAACACTACTTCATGAGCTTCAATGGACAAGCGGATGCAACTGAGTGGCACATGTTCCAGAGGGCCATCGGCAATCTCACGTACCTGATGGTCGTAACCAGGCCAGACCTTGCACAAGTTGTGAGCGTTGTGAGCCAGCACATGACGAACTCTGGACCAGTGCGGATCTTTTGGTATCTTGCTGAAACAATGAACATCAGCATTCAACGGCAACGAAAACAACATCATTGGCTATATAAATGTATATTTGGCTTCAAATCTTTATGACCGCAACTCCATCTCACAACACCAGTTCCTCATGAATGGTGGAACCCTAAGCTGGTGCAGCAAGTAGTAGCTAGTCGTGGCTACCTCAAGCACGGAAGCTAAATAGTCTCTCTCATAGGGTCTTTGGTTGTATTGCCGAAGCAAACATCAAGGTCTTTCTCAAAGACCCTCAAATGTGAGGTATCTGACTTTTGCCCTGACCAAGCCTCTTGTGGTGTTGTGAGCTGCTTCTCTTGGTGCTTTTTACCACGCTTTCCAAGCGCAGCTTCTGGAGTGAGATTCAGAAGGTAACAAGCAGTTCTTGCAGCTTCAGCCCAGGAGCGAGGTGGGAGTTGGACATCGAACAGCAAGCTTCATGTAATGCCAAGGATAGTCCGGTTCATCCGCTTGGCAAAGCCATTGCTGAGGAGGGTGTAAGGCGTGGTCGTCTGACGCTTTATGTCATGTTGGCTCAACTATCTTTTGCACACCTCGTCCTAACCACTGTTGTCTGTACGAAGTTCCTTCACCTTATTACTTGTCTGCCGCTCTACCATCGTGACATACTCTTGCAGCTTCTCCTTGACCTCTCCCTTTGTCTTGAGGAAGAAGATCCACATCTTGCAACTGTGGTCTTTGATGGAGGTCAAGAAATACTTGTTGCCGCCGTTCAAAGGGATGGGGAATGGTCCATACATATCCGAGTGAATCAGGTCCAATATTGCTGCGTTACATTGCCCATTACGCTCAAAGACATTTTTCTTTCCCTTGCCTTGGAAGCATGACTCACAGAGCTTTTTCTACTTTCCCTCATCCTTAGCCTTGCATCCCTCCATCCCATGAACTACTTCCTCCTGCTGCATAACTTGTAGTGTGCTGTCGGCCACATGGCCGAACGGCCTGTACCACGGCTCAGCATTTGTGTCGGTGGAGCTGACCGCCATGGTGACGGCTAGAGCTGCAACATAAGGCTTTGGAGACTTGGGCTCTTCAACCGCCACATATCCCTCGTTTGTAATTTCAAGGTGTTTGTTTTGCATTACGTAGAGCCCATCAAGTATTGGGACCTGTGCGACAAGACTCTCCTTGGGGATAGGAGATATCGCTATCCTTCTTCTTGATAATCACGACCTCCTCCTCCGTGAAGATGACTATCATGTCGTAGTTTGTGATTTTTGACATAGAAAAGAGGTTTGCCTCAAAAGAAGGCATGTAGATAACGTTCTCTAGGTTCAAGTCTTTTGCAGCACCGTTCACGTTGATACTAATCAACTTATCTCCCTCACCTTGCACATGGACAAGGCTGCCGTTGGCATACTTGAAGCGATGTTAAGTGTTCCTTAGAGAGATGAACCATGCTTCTCCCTTGAAGAGTGATAATTCATGCCACAGTTGATCCCGTAGGCTTCACGCTTTAGCAATGTTGCTTCCTTGGTTGCCGACAAGCCCTTAGCCATCATCTTTGTCTACTCCTTCTTACACATTCCTTTTC
The DNA here is from genome assembly GCA_023375785.1 of Penium margaritaceum. NCBI lineage: Eukaryota > Viridiplantae > Streptophyta > Zygnematophyceae > Desmidiales > Peniaceae > Penium > Penium margaritaceum. The sequence goes on along the minus strand of SZWC01000631.1, from coordinate 240,415 downwards.
CCTCATATCTACCACCATGATCTCTGTCTTCTTTCTTTGGAACCTTGCAATAGTCCTCCAAACTGCAATAGGAAGTTTGGAATCTACTCTCCCTCGCTCATCCTCATCAAAATCAACTTTCAAAGGATGAAGGAGCGATTCGCAAAAGCCAATGATTGGTGTACACGTGAAAGCTTCTCATAAGCCTGTGATACACGAGTGATACCTTGGAGGTTGACATGCTGTGACTCATGCTCTCATGTCACAAGAATCGCAAATGCCATGACATTTTTGACAATCCACGCTTCATGTCCAGGATCTGATTTTGGAGGTTCAACCTCTTCTCCAAGGAACATCTTCAAGTAGCCACGCACCCTCGTGACAATCTTAATTTGCCACTTCCACAGGCGTAAACCAAATACTGTAATCTTTGACATCCGACCGTTGACTTGCTCAAGGCTGAGCGTCACGTGTATCGTTATAATGCTTCTCTATTTTTCTGCTTCTCTGCTTCTCTGCTTCTCTGCTTCGTTCAGGCTGATGTATGCTGATGTAGGTTGTTAGTTTCTACCGGTTTAGAAGGTACAGATCCGTCGCTTACTCCTTAGATTTTGATAACCTACAAACAGAGAAGAAGGCACAATAGCGAACCCAGGGTCGTGCCTCCAATGGCATAGCTTATCCTAGTTAGGGCCGAAGGATTGTACCTCCAAGGAAAGAACTTATCCTGGTTAGGGCTCAAGGGTCGTACCTCCAAGGGCAGAGCTTATCGTTGGTCCTTGTTTGCTTAGTACTAGCACCCGCCGTTTGAGCTCATGGAGGAGAGAGAGCGGATGGAGGTAATGGAGCTGATGCGCGCCGCAAGATAGAGAGGGCAAGAGAGTGCACGAAAGCGTACCTTACAACTAGTCAGTGTGGGCCCATATCCCTTTGTCAACCTACCTTATGCTACGGTCTCAAAAATGGGTTTAGACACACTGGTTCCCACTGACCGCTCTTGGTATTGCAACCAAGAGATGATATCATCCTCTGAGCCAAGGTTCTACTCTGAGCACTTCATACGAATCACTTCCTTGCACTGTCTCCTTCGCACCTGGTCACTTTTCTGCGATGAGTGAACTTCGGCTAAGACCAACCAATACTTCAGTGTCTGCCTCTCGTGGACAAGTATGTGAGGAGTCTGGAAGGAAAGAATTGTACTTAATGACAGGCATATGACAAGTTCTCATAGTCTTAGAGCCAGCCTCTAGCCTAGGCGCGAACCTCTGTTGCTTTTGTCTTTGGCACTTTCATCTCGACAAAGAAACTACGTAGCCAGTATGTCTCCTTGTATGCTTCTGACACAACGATGTACCCTACCTCAACAGTAGAGAGGGAGACACAGGGTTACTTTCTGCTTGTTGAAGAGACTGCACCACCATAAAAAAGGCATACAAAGCCCAAGGTGGACGTAATATCATCCATTCTTCCTTCCAAGTCAGCGTCAGTGTAGGACACAAGCCATAGCAGGTCAGATCCTTCTTGGCCTCCAAACAGGAGTCCCATGTGTCAGGGCTTCTTTAGATAGCGTATGATGTACTTGGCTACTTCTAAGTGTTGTAGCACTGGATTGGCCACAAACCTGCTCACTTTTTCCAGAGCATAGCACACGTCACGGCATGTTCCTACTATGGCAAGCATGAGGCTACTAATAAGAGAGTGGTAGGGAATATTCTCCATCTCTGTTGGAACTGGAGGAGAGATATAGCCTTGGAGTAGCAAACATCTGGGATTGGAAGGGCATCAATTGTGCTAAAGAATGGTTGTTGACTCAGTCAAAATGATGGAGTACATGAAGAGCTAGAGCTTGGGCAAGTTAGCCCTCTCACAAGCCACACCACTTAGCCATGGAGGCTAAGGCTCACACACTAGACTCCATAATCTCACAGAAAGGAGGAAATCAACCTAGCAATCAGGCAGACCACTCACACACGACCTACAGAGCTAACAAATGCTCTCATGGCATACTCCTAGCGGTCACATAACCCACAATCCCATGGAGAATCACCATGTATCCATGGCTAGCACAGAAGGATCTCACCTCATGTAAAAAGTAAGGAGAGGTACCTTTTTCCTATTCAGCATACTCTGACAAGGTTACCCAAGAATCTAAGACCCTTTTGGATATTTCTCCCATCAGGTCTTGATCCTGGATCTCTTGCCTTTTTCTTTTCTAAGGGTAAGGCATGCAGCCATCGCCCATGGTCACCCGATTATCGGTGGTCGATGACCTTGAAAACTATGAAGATTCATATCTCTCAATCCGAATGTTTGATAAGCCTCAAACTTGGATCGTAGACATTTTGCCACCTGATCTTTTCAATGGTGAAGTTGGATTGACAATCAGAGCAAACATCTAGTCGTTTCTTGGAACTTGCTTAAATGGACCTGAAACTGAGCCGGATGGCTCTTTTCCCAATAATCTCCCACTTTGCCGCAGTCAGACTGGGCTGAGTCCACATGCCTTCATGCAGAACTTGCTGTTTTTCACGAGTCACCCGTTTGGTGCAGAAATCAGCGACGTGCTTGATAGCACCCTCCTGCACCATGTGCCTGATGAAGTGATATGCGATATCAATGTGCTTGGTGCGTGCATAATGCTTAGGATTCTTGGCGAGTGCGATTGCGCTCTGGTTGTCGACGCGTACAAGAACCGGAACTGCTACAGTCCCACTCATCTCTGCCATGAGACATTGAAGCCAAACTGCTTCCTTGGCTCCAAAGCTGAGAGATACGTACTCAGCTTCCGTGCTTGCGGTGGCCACGACCACCTATTGCTTGCTGTACCAGCTGATGGTCCCAGCATTCATGAGGAACACATGTCCAGAGATGGACTTGGGATCCTCTGGGTTTGAAGCCCAATCAGCGTCTGTGTAGCCGATGATGTTGTTCTTGTTGCCGTTGTAGGTAATGCGAATGTTGATGGTTCCAGCAAGGTAGCAGAAGATTCGCTTCACTGCCTTCTGGTGCTCAGGTCCACGCTTTGCCATGTGCTGGCCAACAGTGCTAACAGCCTGTGCAAGGTCTGGCCTGGTTGTAACTATCAGGTATATGAGGCTGCCGATGGCGCTCTGGTACTTATGCCGCTCAGCTATATTTGCTTCTCAATTGAAGCTCATGAGGTACTGCCGCATCTCCAACGGCGTGCCGATGGGTTTTGCCTCTGCCATGTTGAAGCGCTGTAAGACATCCTTGATGTAGCGGCTCTGCTGTAGTGAGAGAGAGCGTCATGTGCGGTCACGTGTGATTTGGATACCAAGGAAGTATGATGCCTCCCCGAGATCACACATCTGGAAGCGCTCCTACATGGCCTCCTTGAACTCCTCCAGTGCAGACCTGCTGTTGGAAAGGAGGAGCATGTCATCCACATAGACGATGATGATGAGCACCTCATGATCATACAGCCAGCAATACACGTTATAGTCACACTCACTGCGTACAAACCCCATGTACTACAATGCTACATCCAACTTCTGGTTCCAAGCACGCGACGCTTGCTTGAGCCCGTAAAGTGACTTTTGCAGCTTGCAAACCAGGTGCTCCTGGCCATCCATGACGAACCCCTATGGCTGCTCCATGTAAATCTCCTCCTCCAGGTCACCGTTCAGGAACGCCGTCTTGACGTCCATGTGGTGGATCTCAAAGTCCTCTACTGTTGCATAAGAAAGGAGCATACGCACAGAGGCAAACTTTACAACAGGGACAAAGATTTCTGTCTTGTCGATGCATTCCTGTTGCAAATAGCCATTGGCGACCAGCCTTGCCTTGTATTTTTCCAGGTTGCCATCTGCTCCCCGTTTCTTCTTGAAGACCCATTTATACTTTATTACCTTGCATCTAGGTGGACGCTCTTTCAGCTCCCAGTGCCATTTTCGAACGGCGACTGTATCTCTTGTTGCACAGCTTGTGTCCACTCTGCTGCATCTGGTGCTGCCATGGCGTCCTTGTACGACGTCGGCTCATCAGAGTCTACTGCAACTGCGACGTTCATCTGTTCTGGTTTCTTAAGCATCCAGAAATGCCCGCGCTCACCAGGCTTGTGGCGCACCCCGAGAGGGTACGTCCGACCTGGTGTTGGAGCGTGAGCAGGCGGTTGACGCGGTGCTGCCGGTAGATATGCTTTTGCTGATGGTGTTGCATCTTCTTGCTCCGCTTTTGCCGATGAGGCCGCTATATCTGTTGCATCAGACATGGGAGAATAGACTGGTTCTCCCACTGTAACGATGGAGGAAGGATCAGGAGAGACTAGGTCAAGAAGGATATCTGCTCCCACTACGTCATCAGCTGCTGCTTCTGTTTCCTCTTCACAGACAATATTGGTGCCGATGACGTTGCTCTGGTTGAAGACGACATCCTTGGAGATGATGACATGGCCTGTATCCCTCTCGTAAAGGCAATACACCTTACTTGTCACGTCGTAGCCAATCATCAGGATCTGCGTGCTCTCCGCGTCCCACTTTTGCCGTTTCTCCTTTGGCACGTGCATGTGCGCCAAACTGCCAAATGTGCAAAGATGACCCACGCTCGGCTTCTTGTTGAACCATGCCTTGTAAAGCGTCATCTGCTCCAAGGCCTTGGTTGGACTGCGGTTCTTTATGTACACCGTAGTGCTTACTGCTTCCGCCGAAAAGTGGTATGTGAGCCGCGCCGCGTGCAGCATGGAGCGCCCCGATTCAACGATAGTGTAGTTGGCGTATTCTGCAAAGCCGTTCAGCTGCGGCGAGTATGGCGCGGTGCGCTGCGCCTCCTGTGAGGTAGTCCTAAAACTCCTTGCTCAGGTACGCTCCAGCGCGGTTGCTACCTAGCGCCTTGATTTTCTTACCTGTTTGGTTCTCTTCCATGGCCTTGAACTCCTTGAACCTGTCAAAGTACTTGTCCTTTGAGGAAAGGAAGTACAGAGTAGAGTAACGGCTGAAATCATCAATGAAGGTGAGAAAATACCTAGAGCCTCCAAAGCTCTGGATCTGCATCAGGCCACACAAGTCTGTGTGGACCAGCTCCAGCACCTCCTTTACGCGCTCGCGTGCTCCAGAGAACGCCTCGCGATGCTGCTTTCCCTCCAAACAGCTGATGCACAACTGCTGCTCGAAGTTAGAGATGGTGGGCAAGTCACGTATCATCTGCTTGATTTGAAGTTGCTCTTAGGCGCGCATGCCGATGTTGCCGAAGGCCGCATGCCAGATTTTGCCATTGGTGGCCTGCAACACTGCTGCAAGGCTCTGCTCACGCGGGATCTTAGTCGCCTTCTTTCACCGACCTGGCTAACTCCTCTCATGTTTTCTTGTCGAGGATGTAGCAATAATCATCGTCAAAGACGACGCGCATTCCTGTATTGGTGAGAGTGGATACTGAGAGAAGAATGAATGCAGCATCAGGCACATATAGCACGCCATGGAACACTCCCAGTTCACGTCCACCCGGGGTCTCCAACCACATCTCCACAATCCCAAACCCTTCAGCATACACCACGCGATCATCATCCAAAGCAATCCAGCTGCGTGAACCACTCCTTGTGGTGCGTCAGACTCTTGGTACACCCTTAGTCCTTGTACCACGCCAGATCTGCATTTTCCTTCTACGACATGTCAGACTTCACCATGAAGAGGCGGTCGCGCACCTCCTTGGAGACGTTCATGTTGCCAAAATGGAGGATGCCTGTCTGGTTCTACTCCTGTTGCTGTTGCTGCTACTACTGTTGCTGCTGCTGCTGCTATTGCTGCTGCTGCTGCTGCTGCTAATGTTGCTGCGACTACTAGTGCTGTTACTATGGAGATTGTTGCTTTTTCTTCTGCTGCTGCTCCTTTTGGTCCCTCTTGAATTTGAAGCACTCTTTCTTGTTGTGCTCCTCTTTTTGGCAATAGTGGCACTTGCCTTTCTTCTTGCCTCTCTTCTGCCCGGACTGCTGCTGCTATTGGTTGCGTGAGCTCATGGCCATGAAAGCTGCTTTACTGCTGCTACTATGCCATTGAGCTTTCTGCATTGCGACGCAACTCTACCTGCACCAGGTGCGTGCAGGTGAATTCGAGGTCGAGAGTCGGCTGGCACTCCAACGTCTCTTGCACCGTGTCATAACTCGTTGGGAGTCCCCTCAGCAAGAGGACAAAGCGCGTGTCTTCCACAGGGTTGCCGGTCGCTTTCAGCTGCTTCGCCAGCTCCTTTGTCCTGTCCAACCAGGCCTCCATCCCTTCGTCGCCTTGCATTTTCAATGCCATCATCTTCTCCTCAAAAAGCATGAGGAATGCAGAATTCTTACACTCGTATTTTTTGCATAACGTGTCCGATCCCTCTTTCGCAGAGCATTTTCACTCACGTACTGAAGATGCAGGTTGGAGATGGTGTTGACAAGCAGCGTGTTGGCCTGTGCGTCCTTCGTCTTCCACTCCTCATATTCTGGTGTTGTAGTTATAGATGAACTTGCATCTGCTATACCTTTCTGCGACGCCTCCTCGCCACTACCTCTGCTACAGTGATGTGTTGTGCCTGTGGACGCAGAGCACTCTCGTCGTCGCTCACCACCTCCACAAGCCCCTCTCCTCCAAAAAGAGGCGGGTACAGATCTTCCCAAACGTGAAGTTGGCGCGTCCTTCCAATCTCTCCAAGGGCTTGGCTGGACCACGCCTACTGCTGCCATTTTGAGCCTTGGTGATCCTCAGCACTGCCCTAGAGTGGCGGCGCTACCCTTGCTTCTGCTCCTGCTTCAGCCAGAAATCTGTCTGAAAGAAAAAGGACTGTACAGGACAGCAGACTCTGAATTTTGAAAAACTGAGCCCACTACTGGAAAATTCAGCTAAAAAATTTCAGATCAACTCAAAAACAGGGTCATCAACAGGGGATTTTCAGGGATATGCCCTTTTGAAAATAGGGTATGCTTCTGCTCCTACTCCAGCTCACACTTGCCAGCTTGTAAACGACGTTTCTCCCAAACTTACCAATGGAATGCAAATATTTTTGCACCAATGAAAAGCTTAGGAAAAATACTTCAATTTGTATGTGCTATGTTTTGAATTTGACAAAGAAATGAGAGAATTCTGGTCATCACAAGGCGACAGTTTTACTCAGAGAGAAGAGTGTAGCCTCGGCCGACCTCGTTTTGAGCATAACTCTCAATCTGACCGTTGGATCTTCGTGATCTTGAGCTCATTAGAAAGCTAGTCTTCTGAACTTAATGAATTTGTGGCTGGTCATCAACTTTAGTAAAAGTTTTACCTCAACCCGTCACTCGCAAAGTGACGGCCTATACTGGCTCAAAGTGGCAGAACTTGGCTCTGATACCAAATGTTGGAACTGGAGGAGAGAGGGAGCCTTGGAGCAGCGAGCATGTGGGACTAGAAGGATAAAAATCGTGCTGAAGAATGGTTGTTGTATCACTCAAATTGATGAAGTACATATCGAGCTAGAGCTTGGGCAAGTCAGCACTCTCACAAGTCATACCACTTAGCCATGGAGGCTAAGGCTCAGACACTAAAGTCCATAATCTCACACAAGGGAGGAAATCAGCCTAGCATTCAGGCTCGCCACTCACAGACAACCTAGAGAGCTAGAAAATGCTCTCATGGCACAGTCCTAGTGGTCACATAACCCACAATCCCATGGAGAATTGCCATGTGTCCATGGCTAGCACACAAGGATGTCACCTCATGTAGAAAGTAAGGAGAGGTACGTTTTTCCTAGTCAGCACATCCTGAGAAGGCAACCCAAGAATCTAAGACCAAAACTCCCAATCTAAGACCAAAACTCCAAAAAGGTCTTAGATTCTTGGGTTCCCTTGTCAGAGTGTGCTACATAGGATAAAGGTACATCTCCTTACTTTTTAGGTGAGGTGAGATCCTTGTGTGCTAGACATGGACACATGGCGATTCTTCACGGGATTGTGGGTTATGTGACCACGAGGAAGATGCCATGAGAGCATTTTCTAGCTCTCTAGGTTGTGTGTGAGAAGTCAGCCTCATTGCTAGGCTGATTTACTCCCTTGTGTGAGATCATGGACTCTATTGTATAAGCCTTAGCCTCCATGGCTAAGTGATGTGACTTGTGAGAGGACTGTCTTGCCCAAGCTCTAGCTCTATATGTACTCCATCATTTTGAGTGATTAAATAACCATTCTTCAGTGCAAGTGATGTCCTTCTAATTACACATGCTCGCTGCTCCAAGGCTCCCTCTGACCTCGAGATTCAACGTTTTGCATCAGAGTGAAGTTCTGCCACTTTCAGCCAGCAAAGGCCGTCACTTTGAGAGTGACGGGTTGGAGTGAACCATTTACCAGATTTAACAATCAACCACTGAATCTTCAAGTTCAAGAGACAAGCTTTCCAACGAGCCCTAAATTGCAAAGATTGAATAGTCGGATCGAGAGTTTTCTTGAAATAGAGGTCCGCCAGGGCTACATTCTTCTCTATGAGTAAGACTGTCGCCTTATGATGACCATAACTCTCTTGTTTCTTACACAAATTTAAAAAGTGGCACATGAGAATTATAGCATTTTTCCTAAGCTTTACATTAGTGCAAGTATATTTGCATTTCATTGATTTGCTTGGGAGAAATGCCATTTACAAGCTGGCTGGTCTGAGTTGAAGTAGGAGCAGAATTATACCCTGTTTTCAAGGGGGTATATCTTTTAAAATTCCCTGTTGATGACCCTGTGTTATCCGTTGATATGAAAGGATTTGAGCTGAAGTTTCCAATGGTGGTCTCCGTTTTCAAAATTCCCAGTCTGCTGACATCTATAGTCTATTTTCTTTAAGGCGGATTTCTGGTAGAAGCAACAGCAGAAGCAGGGGTAGCGCCGCCATCCAAGGGCAGAGGTGAGCATCACCAAGGCTCAAAATGGCAAAGGCTGGCGATGTGATAGGAGCCAAGCCTTTGGAGAGGCTGGAGGGACCCGCCAACTTCACGTTTTGGATGATCCGTACTCGCCTCCTTTTGGAGGAGAGGGGCTTGTGGGAGGTCATGAGCGGTGACGAGCCGGCTCCAGTTCCACAGGCAAAAGGCATCACCGCAGCGTAGGTAGTGGCGGGGAAGACTCCGCAAAAGGGTGCAGCTGATGCGGGTTCTTCCCCGGGAGTACCAGCGGTGTATGAGGAGTGGAAGAAGGACAGGCAAGCCTACAGGTTACTTGTCAACACCATCTCCAAGCAGTATCTTCAGTACGTGAGTGACAAGGCTACTGCAAAGGAGGAGTGGGACACGTTGAGGAAGAAGTATGAGAGCAAGGATCCTGCATTCCTCATGCTTTTGGTGATAAAGATGATGGCGCTAAAAATGAAGGGTAGTGAAGGGATGGAGGCGTAACTGGATAGGGCAAAGGAGCTGGCGAAGCAGTTGAGAGAGGCCGGCAACCGTGTGGAAGAGATGCGCTTCATCCTCCTCTTATTGAGGGAACTCCCAACCACTTACAACACGATGCGAGAGACGCTGGAGTGCCAGCCCACTCTCGACCTCGACCTCATCTACACACACCTGGTGTAGGTGGAATAGCGTTGCAATGCAGCAAAGCAAAATGGCGGTGGTAGAAGTGAAGCAGCTTTTGTAGCCACGAGCTCACGCAACGAGCAGCAGAAGCAGCAGTCTAGGCAGCAGAAAAGCAGAAAGAAAGGCAAATACCACTACTGTTAGAAACAGGGACACCACAAAAAAGGAGTGTTTCAAGCGCAAGAGGGACCAGAAGGAGCAGCAACAAAAGCAGTCATCGCAGCAGTAGCCGCAAAAGCAGTAGCAGCAACAGCAATAGTCACAATAGTGCTAGCGGTAACAGCTGTAGCAACAGACAAATCAGGCTGGTGTGCGCCACTCTGGCAACATGAATGTGGCCAAGGAGGTACGTGACCGTCTCTTCATGGCAAAGTCTGACATGTCGCAGGTGGAGAAGGTGGATCTCGCATGGTACAAGGACTCAGGGTGTACCAAGAGCCTCAGACATCAGAAAGTGTGGTTTACATAGTTGCTGTCCATCCCTCCCCGTCCTATCGCTATGGGTGATGATCGGGTGGTGTATGCTGAGGGGATTGGGATTATGGAGATGTTGTTGGAGACCCCACGTGGCATTGAAGTGGGAGTGTTCCACGGTGTGCTGTATGTACCTGATGTTGCATTCAACCTCCTCTCAGTCTCCTCTCTTACAAACACAGGACTGCACGTCGTCTTCGATGATGTCTATGGCTACATCCTCAAGAAGGATATAAGAGACGAGTTGGCCAGGTCAATGAACGAGGGCGACATGTACCGCCTGTTTGGGGCGACCAAGATCCCGCTTGAGCAGAGTCTTGCAATAGTGGTGCAGGCGACAGATGGCGAGATCTGGAATGCGCGATACAGCCACATCGGCATGCGTGCCTTGCAAGAGCTTCAAGCAAAGCAGATGGTGCGTGACATGCCTAACATTTGTTACTTTGAGCAGCTGTTGTGTATCGGCTGTTTGGAGGGGAAGTACCACCAGGAGGCGTTCTCTGGAGTAGGGTAGTGTGTGAAGGAGGTGTCAAAGTTGGTCCAGACGTACTTGTGCAGACCGATGGATACCCAGAGCTTTGGATGCTCTAGGTATTTCCTGACCATCATTGATGAATTCAGCCGTTACACTGTTGTGTACTTCCTTCCTCCCAAGGACCATTACTTTGACAGGTTCAAAGCGTTCAACGCCATGGTGGAGAACCAGACTGGCAAGAAGATTAAGACGCTGCGTAGCGATCGCGGTGGAGAGTACCTAAGCAAGGAGTTCCAAGACTACCTCGCAGTAGTTGACATCAAGGCGCAACGTAACGCACCATACTTGCTGCAGCAGAACGGTGCAGCAGAACACGCCAACCGTACCATTGTGGAGTCGGTGCGCTCCATGCTCCACGCGGCTCGGCTAACCTACGACTTATGGGCTGAAGCCGTGAGCACTATGGTCTACATCAAGATCCGCAGTGCAACTAAGGCGCTGGAGCAAATGACGCCGTACGAGGCGTGGTTCGGCAAGAAACCGAGCGTGGGTCATCTTTAAGCATTTGGCAACCTGGCGCACATTTACGTACCTAAGGAGACGCGGCAGAAATGGGACGCAAAGAGTATGTAGATGCTGATGATTGGCTACGATGTGGCATGCAAGGCCTATCGCCTCTACAAGAGGGATACAGGCCACAACATCATCTCCAAGGATGTCGTCTTCAACAAGAGCAACGTCATCAGCACCAACATTGTCTGTGAAGAGGCAGTGGAACTAGCAGCTGACGCGACAGTGGGAACAGAAATCCTTCCTGATCGAGTCTCTCCCGATCCCTCCTCTACTATGACAGTGGGAGAATCACTCTACTCTCCCATGTCTAATACAGTAGATAAACATGGTCATCGGCACAAGCAGAGGAGGGAGATGTAGTACCACCAACAGCAGCAGTTGTACCAGCAGCACCGCGCCAGCCGCCCGCTAACGCTCCAGCACCAGGTCGCAAGTACCCTCTTAGGGTGCGTTACAAGCCTTGTGAGCGCGGCCATTTTTGGATGCTACAGAAACCAGAACAGATGAACATCGCAGTTATAGCAGATTCAGATGAGTTAACGTGATAGAAGGAGGCCATGGCTGCACTAGATGCAGCTGATTGGGCGCAAGCTGTGCAGCATGAGATACAGTCGCAGCTGGACAATGACACGTGGGAGCTGACGGAGCGTCCACATGGACGTAAGGTGATCAAGTGCAAATGGGTGTTCAAGAAGTAGGGAGCAGATGGTAACCTGGAAAAGTACAAGGCGAGACTGGTCGCCAAGGGCTACTCGCAAAAGGAGGGCATCGACTACACAGAAACGTTTGCCCCTGTAGCAAAGTTTGCCTCTGTGCACACGCTCCTCTCTTATGTAGAAGCTATGGACTTTGAGGTTCACCACATGGATGTTAAGACGGCATTCTTGAATGGTGACTTGGAGGAGGAGATCTACATGGAGCAGCCAAAGGGGTTCGTCATGGATGGCCAGGAGTACCTGGTTTGTAAGCTGCAAAAGTCGCTGTAAAGCCTCAAGCAAGCGTCTCTTGCTTAGAACCAAAAGTTGGATGTTGCATTGCAGTGCATGGGGTTTGAGCGGAGTGAGTGTGACTAGAGCATCTATCGCTGGAAGCATGGTCATGAGGTGCTCATTATCATAGTCTATGTGGATGAAATGCTCCTCCTTTCCAATAGCATATCTACACTGCAAGAGTTCAAGGAAGACATGCAAGAGCGCTTCCAGATGTCTGATCTCGGGGAGGCATCATACTTTGTCCGTATCCAGATCACGCGTGACCGCAAATCATGCTCTCTCTTGCTGCAATAGAGCCGCTACATCAAGGATGATTTATAGTGGTTTGGCATGGCAGAGGCAAAATCCATCGGCACGCCGCTAGAGATGTAGCAGTATCTCGTGAGCTTCAATGGAGAAGCAAATAGAACTGAGCGGCAAAAGTACAAGAGTGCCCTTGGCAGCCTCAAAGAGGACTTTGAGGTTCAGCCTCATGGATGTCAATACGACATTCTTGAATGGTGACTTGGAGGAGGAGATCTACATGGAGCAGCTGGAGGGATTTGTCATGGATGGCCAGGAGCACATGGTTGGCAAGCCACAGGAGTCGCTATACGGCCTCAAGCAAGCGTCGCGTGCTTGGAACCAGAAGTTGGATGCGGCGTTGCAGCGCATGGGGTTTGAGCGCAGCGAGTGTGACTACAGCATGTATTGTTGGCAGCATGAGCATGAGATCATCATCATCATTGTCAATATGGATGATATACTCTTTCTTTCCAATAGCATGTCTGCACTACAGGAGTTCAATGAGGCCATGCAAGAGCGCTTCCAGATGTCTGATCTCGGGGAGGTGTCATACTTCCTCGGTATCCAGATCACGCGTGATTGCAAATCACGGTCTCTCTTACTACAACAGAGTCGCTACATTAAGGATGTCCTACAGTGGTTTGGCATGGCAGAGGCAAAACCCATTGGCACGTCGCTGAAGACGCGGCAGTACCTCATGAGCTTTTATGGAGAAGTAAATGCAGCTGAGCGGCAGAAGTACCAAAGCGCCGACGGCAGCCTCATGTACCTGATAGTGGCAACCAGGTTACACCTCGCATAAGCAGTTAGCGTTGTGAGCCAGCTCATGGCAAACCCCGCACCTGAGCAACAGAAGGCAGTGAAGCGGATCTTCCGCTACCTTGCTGGAACCATCAACATCGGCATCACCTACAACGGCAACGACAACAGCATCATAGGCTAGACTAGAGCAGATTGGGCTTCAAACCCTGAGGACCGTGAGTCCATCTCTGGACATGTGTTTCTCATGAATGGTAGAGCCATCAGCTGGTGCAGCAAGCGCCTGGTGGTCATGGCCATCTCAAGCACGGAAGCTGAGTACGTCTCTCTCAGCTTTGGAGCCAAGGAAGTAGTTTGGCTTTAGCGTCTCATGGCGGAGATCAGTGGGAGTGCAACAGTTCCAGTTTTTGTGCACGTCGACAATCAGAGCGCAATCCTACTCGCCAAGACTCTTGAGCACCATGCATGCAACAAGTACATTGACATTGCATTTTAATTCATCAGGCACATGGTGCAGGAGGGTGCTATCAAGCTGGAGTTTACTCCAACGAGCAAGCAGGTCGCTGATTTTTGCACCAAGCCAATGACCCGTGAGAAGCAGCAGTTCTGCATGAAGGCACGTGGATTCAGCCCACTCTGACTATGGCAAAGTGGGAGATTGTTGGAAAAGGAGCCATCCGGCTCAGTTTCAGGTCCACAGGAGCAAGTTCCAGGAAAGTACCAGATGCTTGCTCCGGTCGTCAATCTGACTTCACCATTGGAAAGATCAGGTACCAAAATGTCTATGGTCTAAGTTTGAGGCCGATCCAACAGTCGGATTGGGAGATATTAATTTTTTAAGTTTCGGGGGTCATGGACCGTCGATGTCTGGGTGGGCATGGGTGATGGCTCCATCCCTTAGCCTGAGAAAAGAAAAAGGCAAGAGGTACAGGGTCAAGACCTGATGGGAGAAATATCCAAAAAGGCCCTTGATATAAGGATTGCCTTGTCAGAGTGTGCTGACTAGGATAAAGGTACCTCTCCTTACTTTTTAGGTGAGGTGAGATCCTTGTGTGGTAGTCATAAACACATGGCAATTCTCCATGGGTTTGTGGGTTATGTGACCACTAGGAGTGTGCCATGAGAGCATTCTCTAGCTCTCTAGGTCGTGTGTGAGTGGTCAGCGTGATTGCTAGGCTGAATTCCTCACTTGTGTGAGATTATGGACTCTAGTGTGTGAGGCTTAGCCTCCATGGCTAAGTGGTCTGGCTTGTGAGAGGGCTAACTTGCCCAAACTTTAGCTCTATATGTACTCCATCATTTTGAGTGATTGAACAACCATTCTTCAGCACAAGTGATGTCCTTCGAGTCCCACATGCTTGCTGCTCGAAGGCTCCCTCTCTCCTCGAGATCCAACAAGTGGACCAAGTAAGCAGGTATGAACCGATCTAGGGCCACTACACTCGCAGGCGGTCAAGCGCATCCTTCGCTACCTACAGGCAACAGAGTACGCGCTTGAGATTCGACGGCAAAGGGCGGATGGACCCTTTGCGTCTGGTCTGCTACACGGATGCAGACTATGCTGGGGATGTGGACAAGTAGATGTCCACATCGGACTACGTGTTCTTCCTCGCTGTTGTAGCGGTCTCGTGGTACAGCAGGAAATGGGACTGCGTCGCCACCTCCATAGTAGAAGCTGAATACATCGCACGTGTCGAGACGGTCAAGGAGGCGTTGTGGCTCCGCAGATTGCTTGGGAAGCCGGGCGTGCCGCATCTGGAGTCTACAGTGGTATAAGACGAGAACACTGGCTCCATCACCCTGACCAACAACCCGACGCAACACAAGAGGATGAAGCAAATCGACGTGCATTATCACTACGCACGGGACAGGGTCGAGAAAGGGCAGGTAGTATTGTAGCACTATAGCACGCACAACATGGTTGTAGATTACTTGACCAAGGCGCAACCCGCGTACTGTCACGCGATGAGCGTGGCCGGGCTTCGCCTGACCAGCTATGATGGGCTAGAGGACGTAGCGGAAGATGAGTAAGATCAAGCAGGAGCAGCGGGCATGGCAAGTGCAAGTGGGAGAATGTTGAAGAATTGCCCCTCCGTATGCCCAAGAACGGCATCGGAGGCGCTAACGAGCCGCCAAAAAGTGAAAATTCCGCTCCGACGGATCTAACAACCTGAAAATTACTCGGATTTTAGAATGGATGATTGCCTCTTGAATTTGACGACTTACTTAATCCAATGGAAGTTATTTCGCCGGAATGAAACAAGCATCGATGAAGATATGGCCTTCCAAAGTTGGTGTATACGTAGCGACTCTAGGAGCCAGCTACGACTCGAAATCCGGTGGATAATCGAGCGGATTGAGTAACAGAAATACCATCTGGAGAAATTGCTGCGGAAAGCTTACCGTGGCGTTTGGTGGATAATCCACCTAATCAGGTGGATCATCCACCGTATCCAGTTGTGCGGGTTGTTACTGGAGGACTTAGCCAAAATCCTGGCTCGACGTCTAAAACTTTGTATTACGTTTTGTTACTCAGGGACTTGGTCAAAATTCCGAGTGCAGGTCCGCGGATAGGTTTCGAACCTCGTCATATCCCATCACCAAACCCAAGCCAAAAGTGGATAGCGCCCATGGGAACAGTGCAGGGAACTCCTATACCATGTGCAAGTAGACCTGCGCCTTGGGAAAGGCATTTTGCACGTGAAGGAAGGCGCCACGGCATGTTTGCGCCATGGAGGCATTAGGCGTCTCTATGGTCGGTGAGATCTCCGCTTTAGCAGGCACAACTTGAGTTAAGCTTGGCCAAATTGCGTGCAGTTTGGTTCGTTTGAAAGCTCATGACTAGTCCTATAAATGTTGTGATCATGTCTGTGTTAAAAAAACAACGGAAAACGATGTTATTCCCTTCGCAATTTGACTGTTTCTAAATTCCTACTCACATAGCGTGAGGCGACCAGAAAGCTCACGTTGAGTCTCAGATTTGCCCAAAACTGTAGACATGAACCACTACAGACAATCCGACAAACCACAGGACCACACAACACGGATCCTCATTCGGACAAGGGTTCGGGAGAATGTCTGCTCCCACTTGTTTGTCAGTTGCTGGTTGTACTGCCTCTTCGCAGATGATGTTGGTGCTGATGACGTTGCTTTCATTGAAAATGACATCCCTAGAGATGATGACGTGGCCACTATCCCTCTCGTAGAGATGATATGCCTTGCTTGCCACATCATAGCCGGTTATTAGAACCTATGTGCTGTTCTTGTCCCATTTCTGTCGCTTTTCCTTTGGCACGTGCATGTGTGCCAAGCTAGCAAAGACACGAAAACAACCCACACTCTGCTTCTTGCCAAACATCGCATCATACATTGTCATCTACTCCAACGCCTTGGTGGGACTACGGTTCTTGATGTACAGTGCAGTTCTCACTGCCTCAGCCCAAAAGTTGTAGGTGAGTTGAGTCGCGTGAAGTATGGAGCGTGCTGATTGTACGATTTGCGCATTCTTGTATGCTATTTTGCTGTGACGAGTATGGCGCGGTCCGCTGAACCTTGATACATGCCATTGCGAGATAGTCCTCGAAGTCCTTACTCATGTACTCTCCGCCATGGTCGCTCAGCACGCCTTCATCTTCTTACCAGTCTGGTTCTCCACCATTTCCTTGAACTCCTTCACCTTGTCAAAGCATTGGTCTTTACAGGAAAAGAAGTTCACAACAGTGTAACGGCTAAATTCATCAATGAATGGGAGAAGATATCTAGAGCCTCCAAAGCTGGATCGTGCCATAGAAATCTGTGTGGACCGGCTCCAAGACCTCCTTTGCACGTTCCCTTGCTCCATAGAACACCTCGTGATGCTGCTTCCCCTCTAAACAGCCGATGATCAACTGCTATTCAAAGTTAGAGATGGTGTACAACTAACATACCATGTGCTTTGTTTGAAATTGTTGCAAGGCGTGCATGCCAATGTGGCCGTAGAAAACATGTATCATTTCGTAATCTATGGCCTGTACCACTGTTGCAATACTCTGCTCGCGCGGGATCTTCATCTCTTTCAACAGGCGATACATGTCGCCTTCCTCTACCGACCTGGTGAATTGCTCTCGTGTTTCCTTGTCGAGGATGTAGCCATAATCGTCGTCAAAGATGACTTGCAATCCCATGTTGTGAGAGAGGACACTGAGAGAAGGTTGAATGGAGCATGAGGTACGTACAGCACGCCATGGAACACTCCCACTTCAATGCTACGTGGGGTTTCACACTAAAAGTAATCGGACGGGGGGGGGGGGGGGGGGGGGGGAGGACGGAGAGCAACTGCGTAAATCACTCCTTTTGGTGTGTCAGTATCTTTGGTACACCCTGAGTCCTTGTACCACACGAGATACGCGTTCTCCTTTAGCGGCATATCAGATTTTGCCATGAAGAGGTCATCGGGTACTTACTTGGCCACGTTCATGTTACGAAAATGGTGCACGCTGAACTGGTTGTGCTGATGCTGGTGCTGCTCCTACTGATGTTGCTATGACTGCTGTTGTTGCTACTGAAGGGATTACATCTTTTGCTACTGCTACTGCCGCTCCTTCTGGTCTCTCTTGAACTTAAAGTACTTTTTCTAGTAGTGTCCCTCCCTCTGGCAATAGTAGTACTTGCCTTTCTTCTTGCCTCTCTTCTGCCAAGACTACCATGTAGCCATGGCCATGAAAGCTGCTTCGCTGGTGCTGCTGCCGCCATTGTGCTTTGCTATATTTTGACGCAGTTCTACTTGCACCAGGAACGTGCAGATCAAGTCCAAGACGAGAGTCGGCTGATACCAGCATCTCTCGCACCGTGTCATCGCTCGTTGGGAGTCCCGTGAGCAATAGGAGAACAAAGCGCATATCTTCCATAAGGTTACCGGCCGCTTTGAGCTACTTTGCTAGCTCTTTTGCCTTGTCCAACTACGCCTCTATCCCTTTTCCACCCTATATTTTCAACGCCATCATCTTCCTCTCCAAAAGCATGAGGAATGTAGGATCATTGCTCTCATACCTCTTGCAGAACGTGTTCCCTTTTTCTTTCACAGTAGCCATGTTTCTCATGAGCCTAAAGATGCAGGTTGGAGATTGTGTTGACAAACAGCCTGTATACCTGCCTGTCCTTCTTCTTCCACTCATATGTCGTTGCTGTAGTTGTAAATGAATTTACATCTGCTACACTTTTCTGCGGTGTCTTTCTGGCCGCCATCTCCACTGTAGTGATGCGTTCTGCCTAAAGAGGCGGAGCACGCTTGTGACTGCTTACCATCTCCTACAAGCCCTCTAGGAAATTAGAAAAACTCTGCTCGGAAATGGACATTAATTCCCCATCAGTTGGTTTCTACATGAAATGGAGTGAAGAGGCTAGCAGACTTGGAATTTAGAAATTTCCTAGCCTGCTGGCCTTTACCGTCCCGTTTTTGTCAGAAATTTCTAGCACAAAATAGTAGCAAAAGTAGGGGTAGTGCCCCTACTCAAGGGAAGCACTGGGAATCAACAAAGTTCAAAATGGCAGCAATATGCATGGTAATAGCAGCCCAGGTCTTGAAGAGGCTTAAAGGACGTGCCAACTTCACGTTTTGGAAGATCCGTACCTGCCTCTTTTTGGAGGAGGGGAGCTTGTGGAAGGTGTTGAGCGGCGACGAGCGCGCTCCGCCTCCACGGGGAAAAAGTATCACCGAAGCAAAGCTAGTGGCGAGGAAGACGCTGGAAAAAGGTGCAGCAGATGCAACTTCATCTACGACTACATCGGCGGCATATGAGGAGGGGAAGAAGAAGGACAGGCAGGCCTACATGCTTCTTGTCAACACAATCTCCATCCCACATCTTCAGTACGTGAGTGACAATGCTACTAAAAGGGATGGTATACATTGTACAAGAAGAATGAGTGCAAGGATCCTGCATTCCTCATGCTTTTGGAGAAGAAGATGATGGCGTTGAAAATGCAGGATAGCGAAAGGATGGAGGCGTACTTGGACAGGGCAAAGGAGCTTCCAAAGTAGCTGAAAGTGACTGGTAATCGTGTGGTGTTGTGCTCATATTCTCCTCGTCCATGGCTGATATCTGGACAGGCACAAGACAGACGAGGCATGCACTGCTCCCTTGGAGTATCTCCCCTAAGTCTGGTCGAGATGAACATAGCATGTAACCCACCTTTGGAGCAAATTCCCTTGGTCTAATCTGGATAGTATAGCCAGCAAACACTATCAACGACAACTCCTTGTGGCTTAGATGTTCCACTGTTTGTCTCTGGAGCAAGAGACAAACTGATTCGTACCTAGGCTAGATGCTGGTTGTATGACCATAAGAACGTGTCATTTGCCTGTAATTGAGTACAGTTCTTACCTTTCAGATCCCTAACAGAGTTGTCCACCAGACCCAGACACTAAAGAAACATTGGTTGCTCTAAGCCCTAGGAATTCACTCCTCGCGCGAAAGTGACTAGGGGCTAAGGACAAAGTGGAAGAAAGTGATTCCTGTGAACGGCTCAGTGTGGAACCTTGGCTCTCACGGTGATATCATCTCTTGGTTGCAATACCAAAAGGGTCGGCGGGAAGAATTGTGTCAAGATCTGTTTTCTAGACCATCGCCTTAGGCACGTTGACAAAGGTGACGACGGCCATAAGGCCGTCCATCTCCTTGTACCACATCCTTGGAGCCTGTTTTAGCCCGTAGAGTACTTTGACCAGTTTGCAAACCTTGCCTTCATGAGCTTTCACTCCCTTGGAAACCTTCTATCAGATTTTTATATGTACCGGAAACTAGCGTTTAAGGACCTCCATGATGTACTAGGTCTTGTTCAGCTTGATGGTGCATACTGCTTGATTGTGGTGGACAGCTATCTCGACGTAGGACTCAGGCGGAGCCATGTCCTTTATCTTGAACATGTTGTTGAGATCTGTCTTTGGCTTCTTCGACAACTTGACTGACGACAAGCAAATGATCAGGTCATCTACATAGAGTGCAACCAGCATCAAGCCTTGCTCATCCTCCCGTACATAGATATTGGGAAAGAGGCCATTCGGCTCAGTTTCCGGTCCATTGGAGCAAGTTCCACGAAAGTACCTGATGCCTGCTCCGATCCTCAATTTGAATTCACCATTAGAAAGTTCAGGTGGCAAAATGTCTACGGTCTAAGTTTGAGGCCGATCCAATGCTCGGATTGGGAGATATGAATTTTCAAAGTATTCGAGGTCATTGACCGTCGATATGCAGGTGACCATGGGCGGTGGCTCCATGCCTTAGCCTGAGAAAAGAAAAAGGCAACAGATCCAGGGTCAAGACCTGATGGGAAAAATATCCAAAAAGGTCCTAGATTCTTGGGTTGCCTTGTCTGAGTGTGCTGACTAGGAAAAAGGTACCTCTCTTTACTTTTAGGTGAGGTGAGATCCTTGTGTGCTAGCCACGGACACATGGCAATTCTCCATGGGATTGTGGGTTATGTGACCACTAGGATTGAGCCATGAGAGCATTCTCTAGCTTTCTAGGTGGAATGTGAGTGGTCAGTCGGATTGCTAGGCTGATTTCCTCCCTTGTGTGAGATTATAGACTCTAGTGTGTGAGCCTTAGCCTCCATGGCTAAGTGGTGTGGCTTGTGAGAGGGCTGAGTTGCCCAAGCTCTAGCTCTATATGTACTCCATTATTTTGAGTGATTCAATAACCATTCTTCAGCAGAAGTCATGCCCTTCCAGTCACACATGCTCGCTGCTGCAAAGCTCCCTCTCTCCTCCAGTTCCAACAATAGACATTAGAGTCATTCTCGCAATACATGAAGGTAAGGCCGGCCATGAAGCCGTCCATCTCCTTGTACCACATCATTGCGGCTTATTGCATCCCGTATAGTGCTTTGACTAGTTTGTAAATCTCGCCCTTTAGAGCTTTCACTCACTCGAGCTCTTCCACGAGTAGTTCTTCGTCTACTTTCTCGTAGAGGAAAAATATCTTGGCTTCTATCTAGTGGATACCTAGTTCGTTTGCAGTAGCGATGCCGAACACAGATCCAATGGAGGCAAAGGTGACGACAGGTATGAAGGTCTCCTCATACTCTCAGCTGGCATGCTATGAAAATTTCATTGCAACAACATTTGCCATGTCATTGTCAATACTACCATCTTGCTTGATCGTTTTCCGGAGTATCCACTTTGAGCTCACCACGTGCGCGTTTTGAGGCCTATCCACTATAACCCATGTTACATTCTCTTCAATGGATGCGAGTTCCCTATCCGTTGCCTCCTTTCACTTGGTGCATCTTGCATATTCATAACCTCCATCGCGGTCACAGGCTGTCCCTAAGCCAAGCATGATGAGCTGAGTCCGGTCCATTCTGCAATCTAACCATGGTACTTGGGCGGAGGTTTCTTTTGGCGCATAATACGCCATTGTGTTACCGGTGGTGCTTCAAGACTTAGTTCCTTTTGTTGCTCTTGTGTAGCAAATGATCTGTTGTATAAGGAAGAGCTATCGGCCTAAGAATTCGACTCAGAGGCCTCCGAGGACTCTCAATCAGTGTCATAGTCCTTCGCTGTCTGAGCCTGTACAGCCACTCTCCGTATAGCATCATCCTTCACTAGAACCATGTGCCAGTTCTCTTCTGGCTGATAAAGCAACACAATCCACTCTCCTGATTTGGGAGCATGGATAGGGTCCAACGACTCTCCCTTGCCGAGTGTCCTTTCATCAAACTTGACATCTCGTCTCCTCATCAGCTTTCCAATCGCTTGGTCCCACAGCCTGTACGCCTTTTGTGCTATGTCGTATCCGACTATTACATACTTGCAAGCATGTGCATCAGCTTGCCTCTTCATTCTAATGCTTGGATCTTTGTCCAGGCCGTACACCCAAAGACCCTCAAGTCTATGGCCTTTGGCTTGTTCCTTGATCAAGCCTCTTGTGGCGTCTTGAGCTGCGTCTCTTGCTGCTTCTTACCACGCCTTCCAAGCGCGACTGCCGAAATGATGTTTACAAGGTACCAATTAGTTCTTGCAGCTTCAGCCTACAAGCGAGGTGGGAGTTTGGCATCAAAGAGCATACTTCCTATCATGCCGAGGATAGTCTGGTTCATCCGCTCGACAACGCCATTGGACTAAGGGGTGTAAGGCGTGGTGGTTTGGTGGTTGATACCATGTTGGCTCAATCGACCTTTGCACGCCTTGTCAACCTGCCTGAGAGGACGCTCTAGAAAGCGGGTTCCTACACAATGATTCCCGCCGACCGCTCTTTGTATTGCAACCAAGAGATGATGTTACCCTCAGAGCCAAGGTTCCACACTGACCAATTCATATGAATCAGTTCCTTACACTGTATCCTTAGCACCTGGTTTCTTTCGCGCGAGGAGCAAATTCCTGGAGATTAGACCAACCAATGCTTCTTTAGTTTCTGCCTCTGGTGGAGAACTCTGTTAGGAGTCTCAAAGGAAAGACCTGTACTCGATGACAGGCAACCAACACGTTCTTTTAGTCGTAGAGCTAGCCTCTAGCCTAGGTGCGTAATGGCTCCTTGGATGAGCCACTTTGAGGGCAATCTTGATTGTGTCATCTCCATTGCCTACATGGGTCTCCCTGTGACTACCAAGTGGTGCCATCTACCAGGAAAGACCTTGGAATATTGTAAAATGTCTCTCAAAACCTTCCTGTCCCCCTATTGGTCAGAAAGAAGATTTATCATTAGGCTTGGATTTGACCGATTGACCTCTCGCTCAAGAGACTAACTCTCGAACGTCTAAGCCACTTGGTCGCATCTGGCATGTTCATAGCCTCCGTATGGTCACAAGCTCTCTCTGAGCTACGCATGACGAGCTGAGTCTGGTCCATTCGCACTCTTAGCATCATATTTGGACGGAGGTTCTTTCTGGCGCGAACTACGCCAGAGTATTGCTGGTGGTGCGTCAAGGCTAAGTTGCTTCTGTCGCTCTTGCAATCCCAGTGATCGGCCTGAGGGTTTGACTCGGAGGCCTCGGACGACTCAGACGTAGTGTCAGAGTCCTTTGCTATGTTAGTATGCAAAACCACTCTCCCTGCAGCACCATCCTTATGTGGCATCATCTGCCAGTTTTCTCATGCCTGATCACTTAACTCGAGCAATACAACCCAGTTTCCAGATTTGCGACCATGAATAGGGTCCAGCGACTCTTCCTTGCCGAGCATCCTTTCATCAAACTCGACATCTTGGCTCATGATGAGCTTTCCAGCGGCTAAGTATCACAGCCTGTACGCCTTGTGTGCCGTGTCGTATGTGACCATTACACAATTACAAGCGCGTGCATCCAGCTTGCCACTACCTTCTGCTGCTTGGACCTTTGCCCATGCTGTACAGCCAACAGCCCTCAAGTGTGAGGAATCTGGCTTCTTCCCTGACCAAACCTCCTGTGGCATCGTGAGCTCCTTCTCTTGCTGCTTCTTACCACGTCTTCCAAGCGCCACTACCGAAGTGAGATTCACAAGGTTGCAAGCAGTTCTTGCTGCTTTAGCCTTGAAGCAAGGTGGGAGTTTGCCGTCAAAGAGTATGTATTCATGTCATGCCGAGGATAATCTGGTTCATCCGCTCGATAACGCCATTACTTTTAGGAGTGTAAGGCGTCATGGTCTGGTCGTTCATGCCGTGTTGGCTCAACCAGCCTTTGTACGCCTCATACTCACCACCATTGTCCGGGCACAGTGCCATGACCTTCTTGCTTGTCTGCCGCTTTACCATTGTAATAAACTCTTGCACCTTCTCCTACACCTTTCCCTTCTTCTTGAGTAAGTAGATCCATAGTTTGCGACTGTGGTCATCGATGAAGGTCAACAAATACTTGTTGCCGCCGTTCGAAAGGGTTCGGAATGGTCCGGACACATCAGAGTTATTTAGGTTCAAGATTGCTTCCGCACATTGCCCATTATGCTCAAAGGGGTTTCTCTTTGCCTTGACTTTGAAGCATGGCTCACACATCTTTTGCACTTTCCCACATCCTTGGCCTTGCATCCCTCCATCCCATGAACCACTTTGTGCTATTGCATAGCTTCCACTATGCTGTCGGCCACATGACCAAACCGCCAATGCCACAGCTCAGCATCTGTGTTAGTAGAGCTGGCTGCCATGGTGACGGCTTGTGGGGCAACATCACGCTTTGCATACATGGGCTTTTCAACCGCCAGATATCCCTCATCTATACTCTCAAGGGCTTTGGTCTGCAGCAAGTAGAACCCATGA
>SZWC01000631.1:204862-216003 GCA_023375785.1 Penium margaritaceum | reverse complement strand
GCCTGCAAGCTCTCAGCCATCATGTTTGTCAACTCCTTGTTACCCTTTCCTTTGCCCTTATATCTACTACCATGATTTTCATCTTCCTTCTCTAGAGTCCTGGACTCCCTTGCTCAATGCCCAAGATTGCCACAGTTATGATACTCCCCAGGACGCTTTGAACTCTTTCCACCGCCACCACTACCTTTTCCTCTACCGCAACTGCTTTCGCTACTTCTCTGACCACAAGAGGAATTGTTGCTACGACTAGCGTATTGTGCAGCATAGGCTGAAATGTTTGCGTCACTACCACTGTTACGCATGACCTCGTTGTGTACGTACTCGGACATTGCCTCATACGTCAAATCCTCCTCCTTCCAACCGCCAAAGACGGTGATCAGAGGACCCCAGCTTCTAGGTAGCGCAATGAGGAGGATCATGGCCTGCATGTTGGAGTCGGTTTCCTAGTTCATTTGGATTACATCCTATAGCAGTAACTCCAGAATCGACTCTCCCTTTCTCACCCATTTCAAAATCAGCCTTTGAAGGATGAAGAGGCAATTTGCGAGAGCCGTTGATTGGTATACACGTCCAAGTTTCTCATAAGCCTTTGATGCATGTGTAATGCCTTGGCAAAAGACATCTTGCAAGTCATGGAGGAATGTCACAAGAATCACAAGCGCCATTTTTGAAACTCCACGCGTCATCTCCAGGATCCATTTTTGGAGGTTCAACCTCTTCTCTAAGGAACATCTTCAAGTAGCCACGCACCCTCATGATAATCTGAAATTGCCATCCCCACACGGGAATACCAAACCATGTGAACTTTAACATCCCACCGTTGACGTGATCGAGAGTGAGCATCATGCGTGTCGTCATATTGCTTCTCTGCTTCTCTGCTCCTCTACTTCGTTGGAGCCGATATAGGCTCATGTAGGCTGTTGTCTGCTACCAATTGAGAAGGTGCAAATCCGTCGCTCACCCCTTAGCCATTGATGACCTACAGAATGAGAAGAACACACACTAGCGAACCCAGGATTGTGTCTCGAAGGGCAGACCTTATCCTTGTTAGGGCCCTAGGATCCTACCTCCAAGAGCAAAGCTTATCCTTGGCCGTTGTTCGCTAAGTGCCAACACCCACCGTTAGAGTTGATGGAGCAATTGGAGCATATGGAGCAGATGGAGCAGATGGAGCAGATGGAGCTGATGCGCACTGCAACACAGAGAGGGCAAGAAAGTACGCAGAAGCGTGCCTTGCAACTATTCACTGTGGGCCCATAACCCTTTGTCAACCTGCCTAAGACTACGAACTAGAAAACGGGTTCCGATACAATGGTTCCTGCCGACCGCTCTTGGTATTGCAACCAATAGATGATATCATCCATGGAGTCAAGGTTCCACACTGAGGAGTTCATAGGAATCACTTCCTTCCACTGTGTCCTTAGTACTTACTCACCTTTACGCGACGAGCGAACTCCTGTGGCTTATACCAACTAATGTTTCTTTAGTATTTGCCTTAGGTAGAGAACTATGTGAGGAGTCTCAAAGGTAAGAATTGTACTCAATGAAAGGCAATTAACAGGTTTTTATAGTCCTAGAGCTGGCGTCTAGCCTAGGTGCACAGTGGCTCTTTGGATGAGCTCCTTTGGGGGAAATCTGGATTGCGTTATCCCCTATGCCTATGACGGCCAAGTGGCGCGAACCACCAAGAAGGACCATGGAATATTCGAAGATGTTTCTTAGAACCTTCGTGTCTCCTTTTGGTCACAAAGAAAACTAGTCACCGGGCTGGGATTTGACCCAGAGACCTCTCGATCCACAGACAAACTCTGGAACTTCTCAGCTACAAGGAATTGTCCTAGGTAGTATTTGCTGACTATACTATCCAGATTAGACCAAGGGAACTTGCTCCAAGGGAGCAGCACATGCCTAGTCCGTCCTGTCCCTTACCAAATATCAGCCATGGACAAGGAGCATATCAGGTCAACAGTTTCTTATGCTGAATTTTGATTAACGATTAGAATAAGTACCTGGTTGTTTCCTGGAACTTACTCGTATGGATGTGAAACTGAGCGAGAGGCTCCTTTTCCAACGATCTCCCTCTCTGCCCAAGTGAGGGAAGGTTGAGTCGACACGCCTTTATGCAAAAGTTTGGCTTCTCACTGATCACATTCTTGGTAAAAAATCAGCGACATGCTTGCTAGTTGGAGTAAACTCCAGCTTGATTGCACCCTCCTCTACCATGTGCCTAATAAAGTGATATGCAATTTCAACATGTTTGGTGCGTGCATCGTGCCCGAGATTCTTGGCGATTGCGATTGTACTCTCGGTGTCGACGCTCACATGAACTGGAACTACTGCACTTCTGGCCATCTATGTTCTCGATGTCATTGTAGAGATAGTGGGTAAGTCATATTCTATCTACTTTGTTTAAAGTTGCTATAAGGTGCGCAGGCTGATGTTGGCGTAGCGCGCATGCCAGATTTAACTATTTTTAGTTTGCACTATTGCTGTAGGACTCTGCTCAGAGTAGATCTTGGTCGCTCCTATAAGGCGTTACATATCGCCTACCTTCGCCAACCTCGCCAATTTCTTTCCCGTTTCCTTAACGAAGATGAGCCATAGTCATTGTTAAAGATGTATTGCAGTCCTATGTTGGTGAGAGAGGACACTAAGAGAAGGTGAACGTAACATTAGGTACATTCAACACGCCGTGGAAGACTCCCACTTCAACGCCTTGCGGGGTATCCAACCTTATTTCTACTGTCCCTATCCCCTTAGCATACACCAACCAATCATCACCGAAAGCAATCGGTCAGGGGAGAGAGCAGCTCCGTAAATCACTTCTTGAAATACATTGGGCTCTTGGTAGACCCTCATGACTACCACGCCACATCCGTCTTCTCCTTCTGCGACATGTCAGATTTCACCATGTAGGGGCGGTCGCACACCTCCTTGGCCTAGATTTTATTGCCAAAATGGCACATGCTAGTCCGATTTTGCTCCTACTACTGCTGTTGATACTGCTGATGTTGTAGTTGTTGAGATTGCTCTTTTTGTTGCTGTTGCTGCTTCTCCTTTAGTTCCTTTTTTAACTTGAAGCACTCTTTGTTCTAGTGCCCCTAATTTTGGCAATAGTGGCACTTGCCATTCTTTTTGCCTTTCTGGTGCTTAGACTGCTGCTGGTGTTGGTTACGTGACCTTGTGGCCACAAATGCTGCTCATTATTGCCTTGTGATTGCGCTAAGCAATAATGGGATGCATTTCTACCTATACCAGGTTTGTGGCACTCCAATGTATCTCCCATCGTGTCGTAACTCGCTAGGAGTCTCCTTACCAAAAGAAGGATGAAACGCATCTCTTCCAAAGGGTTTCTTGTTCCTTTCAGCTACTTTGCCTGCTCCATTGCGCGGTCGAAGTACACCTCCATCTCATCGCCAACCTACATTTTCAATGCCATCATCTTCTCCTCCAAAAGCATGAGGAATGTAGGATCCTTACTCTCATAGTTCTTGCACAACGTGTCCCTCACCTCTTTTGTAGTAGCCTTGTCACTCAAGTACTGAAGATGTGGGTTATTAATGGTATTGAAAAGCAGCGTGTAGGCCTCCTTGCCCTTCTTATTCAACTCCTCATATGCCGCTACTACAGTTGTAGATGAACTTGCATCTGCTACAACTTCTTGTGGTCATACTTATTGCCTGTGGATAAGGAGCGTACATGTTGCGGCTGACCACCTCCCCAAAGCCTTGATAAAAACCGCCTGTACCATGTGCGTGATGAAGTGATATGCGATGGTTATATGCTTGGTGCGTGCATTATATCAGGATTCTTGGCAAGTGCGATTGCGTTCTGGTTGTGGACATGCATATGAACTAGAACCACTCTTCCTAGTCATTTCCGCCATGAGACGCTGAAGCCAACTTCCTTGTACGGTGCCCATAGCACTTGGTCACTTTTGCGCAAGGAGTGAACTCTTGGGGCTTAGACAAACCATAGCTTCTTTTGTATCTACCTCTAGATGAAAACTCTAAACGGAGTCTCAAAATCAAGAGCTGTACTCAATGACAGGCAACTAACACGTTCTTATAGTCTTTGCGCCAGCTTCTAGCCTAGGCACACAGTGGTCTTGGGATGAGCCACTTTGGGAGCATTTAGGATAATGTCGTCCCCCTTGCCTACATGGCGCTCCCTGTGACTACCAAGTAGTGCCAACCACCAGGAAGGACCTTGGAATGTTTGAAGATGTCTCTTAGAGCCGTCTTGTCCCCTTTTGGTCACAAAGAAAATTAGTCACCGGGCTCAGATTTGACCCAGTGACCTCTTGCTCCAAAGACGAAGTCTGGAACATGTAAGCCACAAGGAGTTTCTTAGGTGGTGTTTGCTGGCTATTCTATTCAGATTTGACCAAGGGGACTTTTTCCAAAGGAGGTGTGCATGCCTTGTCTCTCTGGACCAGACTTAGGGAACTTACTCCAAGGGAGAAGCGCATGCCTAGTTTGTCGTGTGCCTGTCCAAATATCAGCCATGGACAAGGAGCATATCATATCAACAAGGAGGCCATGCACGAGTAATGTTAAATTTCTGATCCCAGGAAGGCACAATACTTCCTAGGTAGCCAGATCATGCGTGACCGCAAACCACGCTCTCTCTCGTTGTAGCGCAGCTACTACATCAAGAAAATCTTATAACAGCTCGGCAAGGTAGGGGATAAACCCATGCACACACCGTTGGAAACGCGGCACTACCTCATGAGCTTCAATAGACAAGCGAATACAGCTGAGCCATAGAAGTACTAAAATGTTGTCAGCAGTCTCATGTACCTGATGGTTGAAACCAGGCCGGATCTCGCACAGGCTGTGAGCGTTGTCAGCCAGCACATGGCAAAGTGCGGACCTGAGTACCAGAACGTAGTGAAGCGAATCTTTTGCTACCTTGTTGGAACTTTCAACATTAGCATTGTTGGAACTGCAGGAGAGAGGGAGCCTTGGAGCAGCAAGTATGATTGACTGGAAGGACATCACTTATGCTAAAGAATGGTTATTGAATCTCTCAAAATAATAGACTACATATGGAGTTAGAGCTTGGGCACGTCAGTCCTCTCAAAAGCCACACTACTTAGCCATGGAGGCTAAGGCTCACACACTAGAGTCCATTATCTCATACAAGAGAGGAAATCAGCCTAGAAATCAGGCTGACTACTCAGATGCAACCAAGAGAGCTAGAAAATGCTCTCATGTCACGCTCCTAGTGGTCACACAACCCACAATCCCATGGAGAATCGCCATGTGTCCATGGCTAGCACACAAGGATCTCACCTCACCTAAAAAGTAGGTATAGGCACCTTTTTCCTATTCAGCACACTCTGACAAGACAACCTAAGAATCTAGGACTTTTTTGGATATTTCTTCCATGAGGTCTTGAGCCTGGACCTCTTGCCATTTTTGTTTTCTCAGGCTAAGGCATGGAGCCATCGCCCATGGTCACCTGGATATCGGCGGTCGATGACCCCGATAACTTTGAAAATTCATATCTCCCAACCGACTGTTGGATCGGCCTCAAACTTGAACTGTAGACATTTTGCCACTTGATCTTTCCAGAAGAACATGGATTGACAATCGAAGCAGGCATCTGGTGCTTTCTTGGGACTTGCTCCTGTGGACCTGAAACTGAGCTGGATGNACTTTTTTGGATATTTCTTCCATGAGGTCTTGAGCCTGGACCTCTTGCCATTTTTGTTTTCTCAGGCTAAGGCATGGAGCCATCGCCCATGGTCACCTGGATATCGGCGGTCGATGACCCCGATAACTTTGAAAATTCATATCTCCCAACCGACTGTTGGATCGGCCTCAAACTTGAACTGTAGACATTTTGCCACTTGATCTTTCCAGAAGAACATGGATTGACAATCGAAGCAGGCATCTGGTGCTTTCTTGGGACTTGTCCTATGGACCAGAAACTAAGCTGGATGGCTCATTTTGCGAACAATCTCCTACTTTGCCACAGTCAGAGTGGTCTTAGTCCACATGCCTTCATGGAAAACTGCTGGTTCTCATGGGTCACTGATTTTGTACACAAATCAGTGACCTGTTTACTGGTTGGAGTAAATTCTAGCTTGATAGCACCCTCTTGCACCATGTGCATGATGAAGTGATATGCGATGTCAATGTGCTTGATGCCTACATGGTCTTCAGGATAATTGGCAAGTACGATTGCGCTCTGGTTGTCAAGGCGTAGAGGAACTAGAACTCCTGCACTCCCATTCATCTCCACCATAAAACGTTGAAGCCAAAATGCTTCCTTGGCTCCAAAGCTGAGAGAAAAGTACTCAGTTTTAGTGCTTGAAGTGGCCACAACCACGTACCACTTGCTGCACCAGCTGATGGCCCCACCATTCATGAGGAACACATGTCTAGAGATGGACCTAATCCGCTTCACTGCCTTCTGGTGCTCAGGTCCGGTAATCGTTATGTGCTGGCTCACACCGCTCACAGCCTGTGCGAGGTCCGGCCTGGTTTCAACCATGAGGTACATGAGGATACCGACGACGCTATGGTCCTTCTGCCACTAAGCTGTATTTGCTTCTCCTTTGAAGCTCTTGAGGTACTGCCGCGTCTCCAGCGGCGTGCCGATGGGTTTGGCCTGTACCATACCGAACCGCTGCAAGATGTCCTTGATGTAGCGGCTCTGCTGCAGTGAGAGAGAACTTGATTTGCGGTCATGCGTGATCTAGATTCTGAGGAGGTATGATGCCTCCTAGAGGTCAGACATCTGGAGACGTTCCTGTATGGCCTCCTTGAATTCCTACAGTACAGACAAGCCGCTGGAGAGAGGGAGCATGTCATCTACATACACGATGATGATGAGTGATACATGTTGTAGTCACACTCGCTGCGCTCGACTTCCATGCGCTGCTACACCGCATCCAACTTCTGGTTCCAAACACGCCACGCTTGCTTGAGTCCGTAGAGCGACTTCTGGAGCTTGCAAACCAGGTGGTCCTGGCCATCCATGACGAATCCCTGTGGATGCTCCATGTAAATCTCCTCCCCTAGTTCACCGTTCATGAACACTGTCTTGACATCCATGAGATGGACCTCAAAGTCCTATGCTGTTGCATAGGAAAGGAGCGTACGTCCAAGAGAAAAAATCAGCCTAGCAATCAGGCTGACCACTCACACATGACCTATAGAGCTAGAAAATACTCTCATGGCACACTCCTAGTGGTCACATTACCCATAATCCCATGGAGAATTGCCATGTACCCATGGCTAGCACACAAGGATCTCGCCTCACCGAAAAAGTAAGGAGAGGTACCTTTTTCCTAGTCAAAACTCTCTGACAAGGCAACCCAAGAATCTAGGGCCATTTTGTTGGAACTTGAGGAGAGAGGGAGCCTTGGAGGAGCGAGCATATGTGATTGGAAGGGCATCACTTGTGCTGAAGAATGGTTTTTAAATCACTCAAAATGATGGAGTACATATAGAGCTAGAGCTTGGGCAAGTCAGCCCTCTCACTAGCCACACCACTTAGCCATGGAGGCTAAGGCTCACACACTAGAGTCCATAATCTCATACAAGGGAGGAAATCAGCCTAGCAATCAGGCTGACCACGTACACACGACCTAGAGAGCTAAAGAATGCTCTCATGGCACATTCCTAGTGGTCACATAACTCACAAACCCATGGAGAATCGCCATGTGTCCATGGCTAGCACACAAGGATCTCACCTCACCTAAAAAGTAAGGAGAGGTACCTTTATCCTAGTCAGCACACTCTGACAAGGCAATCCTAAGACCAAGGACCTTTTTGGATATTTCTCCCATCAGGTCTTGACCCTGGACCTCTTGCCTTTTTCTTTTCTCAGGCTAAGGCATGGAGCCATCNTCACACACGACCTAGAGAGCTAGAGAATGCTCTCATGGCACACTCCTAGTGGTCACATAACCCACAAACCCATGGAGAATCGCCATGTGTCCATGGCTAGCACACAAGGATCTCACCTCACCTAAAAAGTAAGGAGAGGTACCTTTATCCTAGTCAGCACACTCTGACAAGGCAATCCTAAGACCAAGGACCTTTTTGGATATTTCTCCCATCAGGTCTTGACCCTGGACCTCTTGCCTTTTTCTTTTTTCAGGCTAAGGCATGGAGCCATCGCCCATGGTCACCCGGACATTGACGATCGATGACCCTGAAAACTACGAAAATTCATATCTCCCAATCCGACCGTTGGATCGGCCTCAAACTTGGACCGTAGATATTTTGCCACCTGATCTTTCCTATGGTGAAGTCTGATTGACAATCGGAGCAGGCATCTGGTACTTTCCTGGAACATGCTCTTGTGGACCTGAAACTGAGCCGGATGGCTCCTTTTCCAACAGTTTTTAGATGTTTCTTCCATCAGGACTTGAGCTTGGACGTTTTGCCTGTTTTCATTTCTCAGGATAAGGCATGGAGCCATCGCCCATAGTCACCCGGATATCGGCGGTTGATGACCCAAAATCTTTCAAAATCTATATCTTCAAATACGACTGTTGGATCGGCCTCAAACTTGAACCGTAGCCATTTGCCCACCTGATCTTTACAATGGTGAAGTCAAATTGACGATTGGAGCAGGCATGTGGTGGTGTCCTGGAACTTGCTCCAGTGGACCTAAAATTGAGCTGGATGGCTTCTTTTGCCAAGAGGCATCATCTACACCGGAAACAATAATAACATCATAGGCTATAGAGACGTAGATTGGGCTTCAATTCTTGAGGACCAAAAGTCCATCTCATTACATCAGTTCCTCATGAATGATGGAACCACTAGCTGGGGCAGCAAGCGGCAGCTAGTCGTGAAAACCTCAAACATGGAAGCAAAATACGTCTTTCTCATAGGGTCAGTGTTTTTCCCAAAGACCCTTACCTGCGAGGCATCTAGCTTCTTCCCTAACCAAGCCTCTTGTGGTATCCTGAGCTGATCTCTTGTTGTTTCTTACCACGATTTCCAAGCGCGGCTCCTAGAGTGAGATTCACAATGTATCAAGTAGTTCTTGTAGCTTGGGCCCAGAAGCGAGGTGGGAGTTTGGCATCAAAGACCATGCTTTGTGTTATGCCGATGATTAACCGGTTCATCAGCTCGGCAAGGCCATTGCTTTGGGGGGTGTAAGGCGTTGTGGTCTGGTGGTTTATGTCATGTTGGCTCAACCAGCCATTGCACGCCTCGTACTAACCACCGTTCTCCGTGCGCAGTACCTTTACCCTCTTGCTTGTCTGCCACTCTATCATTGCGATAACTTCTTACAGCTTTTCCTTGACCTTTCCCTTTGTGTCGAGGAAGTAGATCCACATCTTGCGACTGTGGTCATCGATGAAGACAAAGAAAAACTTACTACCGCTGTTCGAAGGTGTCCGAAATGGTCCGCCCACATCACAGTGAATCAGGTCCAAGATTGCTGCTGTACGTTGCCCATGACGCTCAAAGGGCTTTCCCTTTGCCTTGCCTTGAAGGCATGGTTCACACAGCTTTTTGCACTGTCCCTCATCCTTGGCCTTGCATCGCTCCATCCCATGAACCACTTTGTGTTGCTGCAGGGCCAAGCCGCCTGTGCGACAGCGTAGCATCCATGTCTCTAGAATTGGCTGCCATGGTTACGGCTAGAGGTGCAACATCAGGCATTGGAGACTTGGGCTCTTCAACCAACAAATATCCCTCATTTGTACTTGCAAGGGATTCTTTCTCCAGCACGTAGAGTCCATCGACTCTTGGGACCCGTGCATCAAGAGATCCTAATATAGGAGATCTTGATGTCCTTGTTCTTGACAATCACGGCCTTGACCTCCTTGAAGACGACCGTCATCTTATTGTCCATGATTTTGGCCACAAACAAGAGTTTTGGCACAAAAGACGGCATGTAGACAACGTTCTCAAGCTTCAAGTATTTTTCATCATGATTCACGTTGATACTGATCAACTTATCTCCCTCGCCTTACGCATGGACAAGGCTACCGTAGGCACACTTGAAGCGATCTTCAGTATCCCTAATGGAGATGAACCCATCCTTCTCCTTTGAAGAGTGATCATTCATACCAGAGTCGAGCATGTAGGCTCCACGCTTGAGCAATGCCGCTCCCTTGGTTGCCGGCAAGCTCTATGTCATCATGTTCGTCTACTCCTAATCCTTTCTTTACCCTCATATCTACTACCATGATCTTTGTCTTTTTTCTAAGGAGCCGTGCACTCTTGTGCCCAATGCCCATGCTTGCTATAATTATGGCTCACCCGGGACGATTTGAACTCTTCCCACCGCCATGATTGCCTTTGCTTCCACCGCCACCGCTTTCGTTACTACTCCAACCAGAAGAGAAATTGTAGCCATGACTATCGTACTCTGTAGCATAGGCTGAAACATTAGCCTGACTACCGCAACGCCGCATGGCCTCATTGCGCACATACTCGGATACTGCCTCATTTGTCAAATCCTCCTTCTTCCAACCGCCAAAGACGGTTATCAGAGGATCCCAGCTTTCACGTATCGCTCTAAGGAGGATCATGGCATGTGTATTGGTGTCAATTTCCCAGTTCATTTGGGTCACTTGCTGCACAAGTCCTTCAAACTACATCAAAAAGTCCAAAATCGATTCTCCCTCACTCACCCTTCTCAAAATCAGCTTGGGAAGGATGAAGAGGCAATTTGCGAGAGCCGTTGATTGGTGTAGACGTGCAAGCTTCTCATCAGCCTTTGATGCATGTCTTATACCTTGGAGGTGGGCATGTTGTGACTCATGCACTGATCTCACAAGAATCACAAGGGCCATGTCATTTTTCACACTTCGTGCTTTATATCTAGGATCTGTTTTTGGAGGTCCAACCTCTTGTCCAAAGAATATCTTCAAGTAGCCACGCACCCTCATGACTATCTCAAATTGTCATTTCCACAAGGGAAAACCAAACCCGGTGAACTTTGACATCCCAACGTTGACCTACTGGAGAGTGAGCATCACGGGTGTCGTCATACTGCTTCTTTGCTTCTCTGCTTCTCTGCTTCGTTAAGACAGATGTAGGATAATGTAGTGTGTTGTCTGCTTTCGGTTTAAAAGGTACAGATCCATCACTTACCCCTTAAACGTTGATCGCCTCCAAACAGAGAAGAACACACATTAGCAAACCCAAGGTCGT
>SZWC01000631.1:168445-199959 GCA_023375785.1 Penium margaritaceum | reverse complement strand
ATGTTTCCTAAGCTCTTTATTGGTGTGTTTACCTGCATTCCATTGGTACGTTTCGAAGAAAACCTTGTTCACAAGCTGGCTGGTCTTAGCTCAAGTAGGAGCAAAAGCATACTTTGTTTTCAAAAGGACATGATTCTAAAAATCCCCTATTGATGACATTGTTTTATGGGTTGATATGAAAGATTTTGAGCTGAAGTTTCCAGTGATGGGCATAGTTTTACCAAATTCCTCGTCTAGTGCACTTGAAGCAAACTTTCTTCTAGTGTCCCTTTTTTTCTGGCCAAAGTTGGACTTATCTTTCTTCTTGCCTCTATGCTACCTAGACTGCAGCTGTTGCTGGTTACGTGATCTTGTGGCCACAAATGCTGCTCATTGGTGCCCTGTCATTACACTTTGCAAAACTGCGACGCAGTTCTACATACACCAGGGCCGTGGTAGTGTAACATCTCTTGCACTGTGTTGCAACTTGCTACGAGTCCCCTTAGCAAGAGGAGGATGAAGCGCGTCTCTCCCAGAAGGTTTCGAGTAGCTTTCACCTGCTTTTCGTGCTCCTTTGCCCTTTCGAAGTACGCCTCCATCCCATCGCCACCCTACATTTTCAATGCCAGACTCTTCTTCTCTAAACGCATGATGAATGTAGGATCCTTGCTCTCATAATTCTTGCATAATATGTCCAGCCCCTCTTTTGTAGTAGCTTTGTCACTCACGTATTGGAGATGCAAATTGTTAATGGTGTTGACAAGCAGTCTGTAGGCCTGCCCGTCCTTCTTCTACACCTCATATAACGCTGCTGCAGTGGTACATGAATTCGTATCTGCTACATCTTTTTTGCAGTGATGCCTTTTACCTGTGGAGGCAGAACGCACTCCTTGTGGCTCACCATCTCCGCGAAGGCCTTCTCCTCCAAAAGGAGGTGGGTACTGATCTTGCAAAACGTGAGGTTGGTGCATGTTTCAAGCCTCTCCAAGGACTGTGAGCTTTGGTGATACTCAACACTACCCTTAACTGGCGCCGCTACTCCTCCTTCTGCTGTTGTATCTGCCAGAAATCCGTCTAACAAAAAATAGACGATAGAGGCAAGCAGACTCAAGGTGAAGTTAGATTGAAGATCATAGTAGGCATCTGGTTGTTTCTTGAATTTTAGTCCTGTGGACCTGAAAGTGAGCCAGATGGTTTTTTTTCCAACAATCTTCCACCTATACTGAGCACAGTCTTCATGCTTTCATGTAGAATTCCTGTTTCTCTAGGGTCATGGACTTGGTGCGAAAATCAGCGACCAGCTTGTTGGTTGGAGTAAACTCCCCCTTCATAGAGCCCACTTGCACCATGTGCCTGATGAAGTGATTTGCTAGGTCAATGTACTTGGTGCGTGCATGGTGTCAGGATTCTTGGCAAGTGCGATTGTGTTCTTGTTGTGGATGTGCACACAAAGTGGAACTACCTTTTTCCCAGTCATCTCCGCCATGAGACGCTGAACCCAACTTCCTTGCATTGTGTCCTTAGCACCTAGTCACTTTTGTGCAAGGAGTGAACTCGTGGGCCTTAGACCAACCAATGCTTCTTTAGTGTCTACCTGCGGTGGAGAACTCTGTTAGGAGTGTCAAAGGTAACAACTATACTCAATCACAGGCAATTGACACGTTCTTATAGTCCTGGAGCCCGTTTTTAGCCTAGGCGTACAGTGGTCCTTCGATAAGCTACTTTGGAGGCAATCCGGATTGCGTCATTCTCCCTGCCTACATGGCGCTCCCTGTGATCGCCAAGTGGCGCCAACCATCAAGAAGGACCTTGGAATGTTCTAAGATATCTCTTAGAACCTTCTTGTTCCACTTTTAATCAGAAAGAAAATTCGTCATTAGGCTAGGATTTGACCCGGTGACTTCTCGGTCCAGAAACTAACTCTGGACCGTCTAGGCCACAAAGAGTTGTCTTAGGTAGTGTTGGCAAGCTATACTATCCAGATTAGACCAAGGGGACTTGATCCAAAGGAGCTATGGATGCCATGTTTATCTAAACCAGACATATGGGACTTACTCTAACGAAGAAGTGCATACCTAGTCTGTCCTGTGCCTTTCATAATATAAGCCATGGACAAGGAGAATATCTCGTCAACAAGGAGGCCATACGCGAGCGCTTCCAGATGTCTGATCTCACGCAGGCATCATACCTCCTGGATATCAAGATCACGCGTGACCAGAAATCTCCCTCTCTCTTGCTGTACCAGAGTGACTACATCAAGGATGCCTTCCAACGGTTAAGCAAGACAGAGGCTAACTCCATCCGGACGCCGCTAGAGAACAACACTACTTCATGAGCTTCAATGGACAAGCGAATGCAACTGAGTGGCACATGTACCAGAGGGCCATCGGCAATCTCACGTACCTGATGGTCGTAACCAGGCTAGACCTTGCACAAGTTGTGAGCGTTGTGAGCCAGCACATGACGAACGCTGGACCAGTGCGGATCTTTCGGTATCTTGCTGAAACAATGAACATCGGCATTCAACGGCAACGAAAACAACATCATCGGCTATACAAATGTATATTTGGCTTCAAATCTTTAGGACCGCAAGTCCATCTCACAACACCAGTTCCTCATGAATGGTGGAATCCTAAGCTGGTGCAACAAGCAGTAGCTAGTCGTGGCTACCTCAAGCACGGAAGCTAAATAGTCTCTCTCATAGGGTGTTTGGCTGTATTGCCTAAGCAAACATCAAGGTCTTGCTCAAAGACCCTCAAGTGTGAGGTATCTGACTTTTGCCCTGACCAAGCCTCTTGTGGTGTCGTGAGCTGCTTCTCTTGGTGCTTCTTACCACGCTTTCCAAGCGCGGCTTCTGGAGTGAGATTCAGAAGGTAACAAGTAGTTCTTGCAGCTTCAGCCCAGAAGCGAGGTGGGAGTTGGACATCGAACAGCAAGCTTCATGTAATGCCAAGGATAGTCCGGTTCATCCGCTTGGGAAAGCCATTGCTGAGGAGGGTGTAAGGCGTGGTCGTCTGACGCTTTATGTCATGTTGGCTCAACTATCTTTTGCACACCTCGTCCTGACCACCGTTGTCCGTACGGAGTTCCTTGTCCTTATTACTTGTCTGCCGCTCTACCATCGTGACATACTCTTGCAGCTTCTCCTTGACCTCTCCCTTTGTCTTGAGGAAGAAGATCCACATCTTGCAACTGTGGTCTTTAATGGAGGTCAAGAAATACTTGTTGCCGCCGTTCAAAGGGATGGGGAATGGTCCATACATATCCGAGTGAATCAGGTCCAATATTGCTGCGTTACATTGCCCATTACGCTAAAAGACATTTTTCTTTCCCTTGCCTTGGAGGCATGACTCATAGAGCTTTTTCTACTTTCCCTCATCCTTGGCCTTGCATCCTTCCATCCCATGAACCACTTCCTCCTGCTGCATAACTTGTAGTGTGCTATCGGCCACATGGCCGAACCGCCTGTACCACGGCTCAGCATTTGTGTCGGTGGAGCTGACCGCCATGGTGACGGCTAGAGCTGCAACATAAGGCTTTGGAGACTTGGGCTCTTCAACCGCCACATATCCCTCGTTTGTAATTTCAAGGTGTTTGTTTTGCATTATGTAGAGCCCATCAAGTATTGGGACCTGTGCGACAAGACTCTCCTTGGGGATAGGAGATATCGCTATCCTTCTTCTTGATAATCACAGCCTCCTCCTCCGTGAAGATGACTATCATGTCGTGGTTCGTGATTTTTGACATAGAAAAGAGGTTTGCCTCAAAAGAAGGCATGTAGACAACGTTCTCTAGCTTCAAGTCTTTTGCAGCACCGTTCACGTTGATACTGATCAACTTATCTCCCTCACCTTGCACATGGACAAGGCTACTGTTGGCATACTTGAAGCGATGTTAAATGTCCTTTAGAGAGATGAATCATGCTTCTCCCTTGAAGGGTGATAATTCATGCCACAGTTGATCCCGTAGGCTTCACGCTTTAGCAATGTTGCTCCCTTGGTTGCCGGCAAGCCCTTAGCCATCATCTTTGTCTACTCCTTACACATTCCTTTGCCCTCATATCTACCACCATGATCTCTGTCTTCTTTCTTCGAAACCTTGCAATAGTCCTCCAAACTGCAATAGGAAGTTTGGAATCTAATCTCCCTCGCTCATCCTCATCGAAATCAACTTTCAAAGGATGAAGGAGCGATTTGCAAAAGCTAATGATTGGTGTACACGTGAAAGCTTCTCATAAGCCTGTGATACACGAGTGATACCTTGGAGGTTGACATGCTGTGACTCATGCTCTCATGTCACAAGAATCGCAAATGCCATGACATTTTTGACACTCCACGCTTCATCTCCAGGATCTGATTTTGGAGGTTCAACCTCTTCTCCAAGGAACATCTTCAAGTAGCTACGCACCCTCGTGACAATCTCAATTTGCCACTTCCACAGGCGTAAACCAAACACTGTAAACTTTGACATCCAACCGTTGACTTGCTCAAGGCTGAGCGTCACGTGTATCGTTATAATGCTTCTCTATTTTTCTGCTTCTCTGCTTCTCTGCTTCTCTGCTTCTCTGCTTCGTTCAGGCTGATGTATGCTGATGTAGGTTGTTTGTTTCTACCGGTTTAGAAGGTACAGATCCGTCGCTTACTCCTTAGATTTTGATAACCTACAAACAGAGAAGAAGGCACAATAGCGAACCCAGGATCGTGCCTCCAATGGCATAGCTTATCCTAGTTAGGGCCGAAGGGTTGTACCTCCAAGGAAAGAGCTTATCCTGGTTAGGGCTCAAGGGTCGTACCTCCAAGGGCAGAGCTTATCGTTGGTCCTTGTTTGCTCAGTACCAGCACCCGCCGTTTGAGCTGATAGAGCAGAGAGAGTGGATGGAGGTAATGGAGCTGATGCGCACCGCAAGATAGAGAGGGTAAGAGAGTGCTCAAAATCGTGCCTTACAACTAGTCAGTATGGGCCCATATCCCTTTGTCAACCTACCTAATGCGATGGTCTCGAAAATGGGTTCAGACACACTGGTTCCCACTGACCGCTCTTGGTATTGCAACCAAGAGATGATATCATCCTCTGAGCCAAGGTTCTACTCTGAGCACTTCATACGAATCACTTCCTTGCACTGTCTCCTTCACACCTGGTCACTTTTCTGTGATGAGTGAACTCTAGCTAAGACCAACCAATACTTCAGTGTCTGCCTCTGGTGGACAAGTCTGTGAGGAGTCTGGAAGGAAAGAATTGTACTTAATGACAGGCATATGACAGGTTCTCATAGTCTTAGAGCCAGCCTCTAACCTAGGCGCGAACCTCTGTTGCTTTTGTTTCTGGCACTTTCATCTCGACAAAGAAACTACGTAGCCAGTATGTCTCCTTGTATGCTTCTAACACAACGATGTACTCTACCTCAACGGTAGAGAGGGAGACACAGGGTTACTTTCTGCTCGTTGAAGAGACTGCACCACCGTAAAAAAGGCATACAAAGCCCAAGGTGGACGTAATATCATCCATTCTTCCTTCCAAGTCAGCGTCAGTGTAGGATACAAGCCATAGCGGGTCAGATCCTTTTTGGCCTCCAAACAGGAGTCCCATGTGTCGGGGCTTCTTTAGATAGCGTATGATGCACTTGGCTACTTCTAAGTGTTGTAGCACTGGATTGGCCACAAACCTGGTCACTTCATCCACAACATAGCACACGTCACGGCATGTTCCTACTATGGCAAGCAAGAGGCTACTAATAAGAGAGTAGTAGGGAATATTCTCCATCTCTGTTGGAACTGGAGGAGAGATATAGCCTTGGAGCAGCAAACATGTGGGATTGGAAGGGCATCAATTGTGCTAAAGAATGGTTGTTGACTCACTCAAAATGATGGAGTACATAAAGAGCTAGAGCTTGGGCAAGTTAGCCCTCTCACAAGCCACACCACTTAGCCATGGAGGCTAAGGCTCATACACTAGAGTCCATAATCTCACAGAAGGGAGGAAATCAGCCTAGCGATCAGGTAGACCACTCAGACACGACCTACAGAGCTAAAAAATGCTCTCATGGCACACTCCTAGTGGTCACATAACTCACAATCCCATGGAGAATCACCATGTATCCATGGCTAGCACACAAGGATCTCACCTCATATAAAAAGTAAGGAGAGGTACCTTTTTCCTAGTCAGCATACTCTGACAAGGCTACCCAAGAATCTAAGACCCTTTTGGAAACTCCTCCCATCAGGTCTTGATCCTGGATCTCTTGCCTTTTTCTTTTCTGAGGGTAAGGCATGCAGCCATCGCCCATGGTCACCCGGATATCGGTGGTCGATGATCTTGAAAACTATGAAGATTCATATCTCTCAATCCGACGGTTGGATCAGCCTCAAACTTGGACCGTCGACATTTTGCCACCTGATCTTTCCAATGGTGAAGTTGGATCGACAATCAGAGCAGACATCCAGTTGTTTCTTGGAACTTGCTCAAATGGACCTGAAACTGAGCAAGATGGCTCTTTTCCCAATAATCTCCCACTTTGCCGCAGTCAGACTGGGCTGAGTCCACATGCCTTCATGCAGAACTTGCTGCTTCTCACGAGTCACCCGTTTGGTGCAGAAATCAGCAACGTGCTTGATAGCACCCTCCTAAACCATGTGCCTGATGAAGTGATATGCGATGTCAATGTGCTTGGTGCGTGCATAATGCTTAGGATTCTTGGTGAGTGCGATTGTGCTCTGGTTGTCGACGCGCACAAGAACTGGAACTGCTACAGTCCCACTCATCTCTGCCATGAGACGTTGAAACCAAACTGCTTCCTTGGCTCCAAAGCTGAGAGATACATACTCTGCTTCCGTGCTTGCGGTGGCCACGACCACCTGTTGCTTGCTGCACCAGCTGATGGCCCCAGCATTCATGAGGAACACATGTCCAGAGATGGACTTGGGATCCTCAACGTTTGAAGCCCAATCAGCGTCTGTATAGCCGATGATGTTGTTCTTGTTGCCGTTATAGGTGATGCGAATGTTGATGGTTCCAGCAAGGTAGCGGAAGATTCGCTTCACTGCCTTCTGGTGCTCAGGTCCGGGCTTTGCCATGTGCTGGCCAACAGTGCTAACAGCCTGTGCAAGGTCTGGCCTGGTTGTAACTATCAGGTATATGAGGCTGCCGACGGCGCTCCGGTACTTATGCCGCTCAGCTGCATTTGCTTCTCAATTGAAGCTCATGAGTTACTGCCGCATCTCCAACGGCATGCCGATGGGTTTTACCTCTGCCATGCTGAAGCGCTACAAGACATCCTTGATATAGCGGCTCTGCTGTAGTGAGAGAGAGCGTCATTTGCGATCACGTGTGATTCGGATACCGAGGAAGTATGATGCCTCCCCGAAATCAGACATCTGGAAGTGCTCCTACATGGCCTCCTTGAACTCCTTGAGTGCACACATGCTGTTGGAAATGAGGAGCATGTCATCCACATAGACAATAATTATGAGCACCTCATGATCATACAGCCAGCAATACATGTTATAGTCACACTCACTGCGTACAAACCCCATGTACTGCAATACCGCATCCAACTTCTGGTTCCAAGCACGCGACGCTTGCTTGAGGCCGTAAAGCGACTTTTGCAGCTTGCAAACCAGGTGCTCCTGGCCATCCATGACGAACCCCTCCGGCTGCTCCATGTAAATCTCCTCCTCCAGGTCACCGTTCAGGAACGCAATCTTGACGTCCATGTGGTGGACCTCAAAGTCCTCTACTGCTACATAAGAAAGGAGCATACGCACAGAGGCAAACTTTACAAAAGGGACAAAGATTTTTGTCTTGTCGATGCATTCCTGTTGCGAGTAGCCGTTGGCGACCAGCCTTGCCTTGTATTTTTCCAGGTTTCCATCTGCTCCCCGCTTCTTCTTGAAGACCCATTTACACTTCATTACCTTGCATCTAGGTGGACGCTCTTTCAGCTCCCAGTGTCATTTTCGAACTGCGATTGTATCTCCTGTTGCACAGCTTGTGTCCACTCTGCTGCATCTGGTGCTGCCATGGCGTCCTTGTACGATGTCGGCTCATCAGCGTCTACTACAACTGCGACGTTCATCTGTTTTGGTTTCTGAAGCATCCATAAATGCCCGTGCTCACCAGGCTTGTGGCGCTTCCCGAGAGGGTATGTTCGACCTGGTGTTGGAGCGTTAGCAAGCGACTGACGCGGTACTGCCGGCAGATATGCTTTTGCTGATGGTGTTGCATCTTCTTCCTCCGCTTTTGCCGATGAGGCCGCTATATTTGTTGCATCAGACATGGGAGAATAGACTGGTTCTCCCACTGTCACGATGGAGGAAGGATCAGGAGAGACTAGGTCAGGAAGGATATCTGCTCCCACTACGTCGTCAGCTGCTGCTTCTGTTTCCTCTTCACAGACAATATTGGTGCCGATGACGTTGCTCTGGTTGAAGACGACATCCTTGGAGATGATGACGTGGCCTGTATCCCTCTCGTAAAGGCAATATGCCTTACTTGTCACGTCGTAGCCAATCATCAGGATCTGCGTGCTCTCCGCGTCCCACTTTTGCCGCTTCTCTTTTAGCACGTGCATGTGCGCCAAACTGCCAAATGTGTGAAGATGACCCACGCTCGGCTTCTTGCCGAACCATGCCTTGTAAAACGTCATCTGCTCCACGGCCTTGGTTGGACTGCGGTTCTTTATGTACACTGTAGTGCTTACTGCTTCCGCCGAAATTGGGTATGTGAGCCGCGCCGCGTGCAGCATGGAGCGCGCCGATTCAACGATAGTGTAGTTGGCGTATTCTGCAATGCCGTTCAGCTGCGACGAGTATGGCGCGGTGCGCTGCGCCCCCTGCGAGGTAGCCCTAAAACTCCCTGCTCAGGTACGCTCCAGCGCGGTTGCTACCTAGCGCCTTGATTTTCTTACCTGTCTGGTTCTATTCCATGGCCTTGAACTCCTTG
The DNA here is from genome assembly GCA_023375785.1 of Penium margaritaceum. Lineage (NCBI taxonomy): Eukaryota > Viridiplantae > Streptophyta > Zygnematophyceae > Desmidiales > Peniaceae > Penium > Penium margaritaceum. The sequence goes on along the minus strand of SZWC01000631.1, from coordinate 191,043 downwards.
AACCTGTCAAAGCACTTGTCCTTTGAGGAAAGGAAGTACACAGTAGTGTAACGGCTGAAATCATCAATGAAGGTGAGGAAATACCTAGAGCCTCCAAAGCTCTGGATCTGCATCAGGCCACACAATTCTGTGTGGACCAGCTCCAGTACCTCTACGCGCTCGCGTGCTTCAGAGAATGCCTCGCGATGCTACTTCTCCTCCAAACAGCTGATGCACAACTGCTGCTCGAAGTTAGAGATGGTGGGCAAGTCATGTACCATCTGCTTCATTTGAAGTTGCTCTTAGGTACGCATGCCGATGTTGCCGAAGGACGCATGCCAGATTTTGCCATTGGTGGCCTGCAACACTGCTGCAAGGCTCTGCTCACGCGGGATCTTGGTCGTCCTTAGCAGGCGGTACATATCGCCTTCTTTCACCGACCTGGCTAACTCCTCTCCTGTTTTCTTGTCGAAGATGTAGCCATAATCATCGTCAAAGACGACGCGCAGTCTTGTGTTGGTGAGAGTGGACACTGAGAGAAGAATGAACGCAGCATCAGGCACATATAGCACGCTATGGAACACTCCGAGTTCAAGTCCACGCGGGGTCTCCAACCACATCTCCACAATCCCAAACCCTTCAGCATACACCACGCGATCATCATCCAAAGCAATCCAGCTGCGTGAACCACTCCTTGTGGTGCGTCAGACTCTTGGTACACCCTGAGTCCTTGTACCACGCCAGATCTGCCTTTTCCTTCTACGACATGTCAGACTTCGCCATGAAGAGGCGGTCGCGCATCTCCTTGGCGACGTTCATATTGCCTAAATGGAGGACGCCTGTCTGGTTCTACTCCTGTTGCTGTTGCTGCTACTACTGTTGCTGCTGCTGTTGTTGCTGCTACTGCTGCTGCTGATGTTGCTGCGACTACTAGTGCTGTTACTGTGGAGATTGTTGCTTTTGCTGCTACTGCTGCTCCTTTTGGTCCCTCTTGAATTTGAAGCACTCTTTCTTGTAGTGCTCCTCTTTTTGGCAATAGTGGCACTTGCCTTTCTTCTTGCCTCTCTACTGCCCGGACTGCTGCTGCTATTGGTTGCGTGAGCTCATGGCCATGAAAGCTGCTTTACTGCTGCTGTTGCGCCATTGAGCTTTCCTGCATTGCGACGCAACTCTACCTGCACCAGGTGCGTGCAGATGAATTCGAGGTCGAGAGTCAGCTGGCACTCCAACGTCTCTTGCACCGTGTCATAACTTGTTGGGAGTCCCCTCAGCAAGAGGAGGACAAAGCGCGTGTCTTCCACAGGGTTGCCGGTCGCTTTCAGCTGCTTTGCGAGCTCTTTTGCCCTGTCCAACCAGGCCTCCATCTCTTCGCCGCCTTGCATTTTCAACGCCATCATCTTCTCCTCCAAAAGCATGAGGAATGCAGAATTCTTACGCTCATACTTTTTGCATAACGTGTCCGATCCCTCTTTTGCAGAGCATTTTCACTCACGTACTGAAGATGTAGGTTGGAGATGGTGTTGACAAGCAGCCTGTTGGCCTGCGCGTCCTTCGTCTTCCACTCCTCATATTCCGGTGTTGTAGTTATAGATGAACTTGTATCTGCTGCACCTTTCTGCGGCGTCTTCCTCGCCACTACCTCTACTGCGGTGATGCGTTGTGCCTGTGGACGCAGAGCGCTCTTGTCGCCGCTCACCACCTCCCGAAGCCCCTCTCCTCCAAAAGGAGGCAGGTACAGATCTTCCAAAACGTGAAGTTGGCGCGTCCTTCCAATCTCTCCAAGGGCTTGGCTGGAGCATGCCTGCTGCTGCCATTTTGAGCCTTGGTGATCCTCAGCACTGCCCGAGAGTGGCGGCGCTACCCGTGCTTCTGCTCCTGCTTCAGCCAGAAATCTGTATGAAAGAAAAAGGACTGTACAGGATAGCAGACTCTGAATTTTGAAAAACTGAGCCCACTCCTGGAAAATTCAGCTTAAAAATTTTCAGATCAACTCAAAAACAGGGTCATCAACAGGGGATTTTCAGGGATATGCTCTTTTGAAAATAGGGTATGCTTCTGCTCCTACTCCAGCTCACACCAGCCAGCTTGTAAACGGCGTTTCTCCCAAACATACTGATGGAATGCAAATATTTTTGCACCAATGAAAAGCTTAGGAAAAATACTTCAATTCGTATGTGCTATGTTTTGAATTTGACAAAGAAACGAGAGAGTTCTGGTCATCACAAGGCGACAGTTTTATTCAGAGAGAAGAGTGTAGCCTCGGCGGACCTACTTTTGAGCATAACTCTCAATCCGACCGTTGGATCTTCGTGATCTTGAGCTCGTTGGAAAGCTAGTCTTGTGAACGTAATGAATTTGTGGTTGGTCATCAACTTTACTAAAAGTTTTACCTCAACCCGTCACTCGCAAAGTGACGGCTTATACTGGCTCAAAGTGGCAGAACTTGGCTCTGATACCAAATGTTGGAACTGGAGGAGAGAGGGAGCCTTGGAGTAGGGAGCATGTGGGACTAGAAAGGTATCACTCGTGCTGAAGAATGATTGTTGTATCACTCAAAATGATGAAGTACATATCGAGCTAGAGCTTGGGCAAGTCAGCACTCTCACAAGTCATACCACTTAGCCATGGAGGCTAAGACTCAGACACTATAGTCCATAATCTGACACAAAGGAGGAAATCAGCCTAGCATTCAGGCTCGCCACTCACACACAACCTAGAGAGCTAGAAAATGCTCTCATGGCACAGTCCTAGTGGTCACATGACCCACAATCCCATGGAGAATCGCCATGTGTCCATGGCTAGCACACAAGGATCTCACCTCATCTAGAAGGTAAGGAGAGGTACGTTTTTCCTAGTCAGTACATCCTGAGAAGGCAACCCAAGAATCTAAGACCAAAACTCCCAATCTAAGACCAAAACTCCAAAAAGGTCTTAGATTCTTGGGTTGCCTTGTTAGAGTGTGCTACCTAGGATAAAGGTACATCTCCTTACTTTTTAGGTGAGGTGAGATCCTTGTGTACTAGCCATGGATACATGGCGATTCTTCATGGGATTGTGGGTTATGTGACCGCGAGGAAGATGCCATGAGAGCATTTTCTAGCTCTCTAGGTTGTGTATGAGTACTCAGCCTCATTGCTAGGCTGATTTACTCCCTTGTGTGAGATCATGGACTCTATTGTATGAGCCTTAGCCTCCATGGCTAAGTGATGTGACTTGTGAGAGGGCTGTCTTGCCCAAGCTCTAGCTCTATATGTACTCCATCATTTTGAGTTATTAAACAACCATTCTTCAGTGCAAGTGATGTCCTTCTAATCACACATGCTCGCTGCTCCAAGGCTCCCTCTCTCCTCGAGATTCAACATTTGGCATCAGAGTGAAATTTTGCCACTTTCAGCCAGCAAAGGCCGTCACTTTGAGAGTGACGGGTTGGAGTGAACCATTTACCAGATTTAATAATCGACCACTAAATCTTCAAGTTTAAGAGACAAGCTTTCCAACGAGCCTAAAATTGCAAAGATCGAACAGTCGGATCAAGAATTTTCTTGAAAAAGAGGTCCGCCAGGGCTACATTCTTCTCTATGAGTAAGACTGTCGCCTTGTGATGACCATAACTCTCTTGTTTCTTACAAAAATTTAAAAAGTGGCACATGCGAATTGTAGCATTTTCCCTAAGCTTTACATTAGTGCAAGTATATTTGCATTTCATTGATTTGCTTGGGAGAAATGCCATTTACAAGCTGGCTGGTCTGAGTTGAAGTAGGAGCAGAATTATACCCTGTTTTCAAGGGGGCATATCTTTTAAAATTCCCTATTGATGACCCTGTTTTATCAGTCGATATGAAAGGATTTGAGCTGAAGTTTCCACTGGTGGTCTCCGTTTTTCCAAATTCCCAGTCTGCTGACATCTATAGTCTATTTTCTTTAAGGCGGATTTCTGGCAGAAGCAACAGCAGAAGCAGGGGTAGCGCCGCCATCCAAGGGCAGAGGTGAGCATCACCAAGGCTCAAAATGGCAACAGCTGGCGATGTGACAGCAGCAAAGCCTTTGGAGAGGCTGGAGGGACCCGCCAACTTCACGTTTTGGAGGATCCGTACTCGCCTCCTTTTGGAGGAGAGGGGCTTGTAGGAGGTCATGAGCGGCGACGAGCCGGCTCCACTTCCACAGGCAAAAGGCATCACAGCAGCGTAGGTGGTGGCGGGGAAGACTCCGCAAAAGGGTGCAGCTGATGCGGGTTCTTCTCCGGGAGTACCAGCGGTGTATGAGGAGTGGAAGAAGAAGGACAGGCAAGCCTACAGGTTACTTGTCAACACCATCTCCAAGCAGTATCTTAAGTACGTGAGTGACAAGGCTACTGGAAAGGAGGAGTGGGACACGTTGAGGAAGAAGTATGAGAGCAAGGATCCTGCATTCCTCATGGTTTTGGAGATAAAGATGATGGCGCTGAAAATGAAGGGTAGTGAAGGGATGGAGGCGTAACTGGACAGGGCAAAGGAGCTGGCGAAGCAGCTGAGAGAGGCCGGCTACCGTGTGGAAGAGATGCGCTTCATCCTCCTCTTATTGAGGGAACTTACAACCACCTACAACACGATGCGAGAGACACTGGAGTACCAGCCCACTCTCGACCTCGACTTAATCTACACACACCCGGTGCACGTGGAACTGCGTTGCAATGTAGCAAAGCAAAATGGCGGCGGCAGCAGTGAAGCAGCTTTTGTAGCCACGAGCTCACGCAACGAGCAGCGGCAGCAGCAGTCTAGGCAGCAGAAAAGCAGAAAGAAAGGCAAATACCACTACTGCCAGAAACAGGGACACTACACAAAAGGAGTGTTTCAAGCTCAAGAGGGACCAGAAGGAGCAGCAACAAAAGTAGTCATCGCAGCAGTAGCAGCAAAAGAAGTAGCAGCAACAGCAATAGCCACAATAGTGTTAGCGGCAACAGCAGTAGCAACAGACAAACCAGGCTGGTGTACGCCACTTTGGCAACATGAATGTGGCCAAGGAGGTGCGTGACCGTCTCTTCATGGCGAAGTCTGACATGTCGCAGGTGGAGAAGGAAGATCTCGCATCGTACAAGGACTCAGGGTGTACCAAGAGCCTCAGACATCAGAAGGAGTGGTCTACACAGTTGCTGTCCATCCCTCCCCGTCCTATCGCTATGGGTGATGATCGGGTGGTGTATGCTGAGGGGATTGGGATTATGGAGATGTGGTTGGAGACCCCACGTGGCATTGAAGTGGGAGTGTTCCATGGTGTGCTGTATGTACCTGATGCTGCATTCAACCTCCTCTCAGTCTCCTCTCTTACAAACACAGGACTGCGCGTCGTCTTCGATTATGACTATGGCTACATCCTCAAGAAGAATATAAGAGATGAGTTGGCCAGGTCAGTGAACGAGGGCGACATGTTAGTTTGTTTGGGACGACCAAGATCCTGCTTGAGCAGAGTCTTGCAGTAGTGGTGCAGGCGACAGATGGCGAGATCTGGCATGCTCGCTACAGCCCTATCGGCATGCGCGCCTTGCAAGAGCTTCAAGCAAAGTAAATGGTGCGTGACGTGCCTAACATTTGTAACTTTGAGCAGCTGTTGTGTATCGGCTGTTTGGAGGAGAAGTACAACCGGGAGGCGTTCTCTGGAGTAGGGTAGTGTGCGAAGGAAGTGTTGAAGCTGGTCTAGACGTACTTGTGCAGACCGATGGAGACCTAGAGCTTTGGAGGCTCTAGGTATTTCCTGACCATCATTGATGAATTCAGCCGTTACATTGTTGTGTACTTCCTTCCTCCTAAGGACCATTAGTTTGACAGGTTCAAGGCGTTCAACGCCATGGTGGAGAACCAGACTGGCAAGAAGATTAAGACGATGCGTAGCGATCGCAGTGGAGAGTACATAAGCAAGGAGTTCCAGGACTACCTCGCAGTAGCTGACATCAAGGCGCAACGTAACGCACCATACCTGCTGCAGCAGAACGGTGCAGCAGAACACGCCAACCGTACCATTCTGGAGTCAGTGCGCTCCATGCTCCACGCGGTTTTGGCTAACCTACGACTTCTGGGCTGAAGCCGTGAGTACTATGGTCCACATCAAGATCCGCAGTCCAACTAAGGCACTGGAGCAAATGACGCCGTACAAGGCGTGGTTCGGCAAGAAACCGAGCGTGGGTCATCTTTAAGCATTTGGCAACCTGGCGCACATTCACGTACCTAAGGAGACGCGGCACAAATGGGACGCAAAGAGTATGTAGATGCTGATGATTGGCTACGATGTGGCATGCAAGGCCTATCGCCTTTATAAGAGGGATACAGGCCACAACATCATCTCCAAGGATGTCGTCTTCAACGAGAGCAACGTCATCGGCACCAACATTGTCTGTGAAGAGGCAGCGGAACTAGCAGCTGACGCGACAATGGGAACAGAAATCCTTCCTGACCGAGTCTCTCACGATCCTTCCTCTACTATGACAGTGGGAGAATCACTCTACTCTCCCATGTCTAATGCAGTAGATAAACAGCGTCATCGGCACAAGAAGAGGAGGGAGATGTAGCACCACCAACAGCAGCAGTTGTACCAGCAGCACCACGCCAGCCGCCCGCTAACGCTCCAGTACCAGGTCGCAGGTACCCTCTTAGGGTGCGTTACAAGCCTTGTGAGCGCGGCCATTTTTGGATGCTACAGAAACCAGAACAGATGAACATCGCAGTTGTAGCAGATTCAGATGAGTTAACGTGATACAAGGAGGCCATGGCTACACTGGATGCAGCAGATTGGGCGCAAGCTGTGCAGCATGAGATACAGTCGCAGCTGGACAACGACACGTGGGAGCTGACGGAGCGTCCACATGGACGTAAGGTGATCAAGTGCAAATGGGTGTTCAAGAAGAAGCAAGGAGCAGATGGTAACCTGGAAAAGTACAAGGCGAGACTGGTCGCCAAGGGCTACTCGCAGAAGGAGGGCATCGACTACACAGAAACGTTTGCCCCTGTAGCAAAGTTTGCCTATGTGCACGCGCTCCTCTCTTATGTAGGAGCTATGGACTTCGAGGTTCACCACATGGATGTTAAGACGAAATTCTTGAATGGTGACTTGGAGGAGGAGATCTACATGGAGCAGCCGGAGGGGTTCGTCATGGATGGCCAGGAGTACCTGGTTTGTAAGCTGCAAAAGTCGCTGTAAAGCCTCAAGCAAGAGTCGCTTGCTTAGAACCAAAAGTTGGATGTGGCATTGCAGTGCATGGGGTTTGAGCGGAGTGAGTGTGACTAGAGCATCTATCGCTGGAAGCATGGTCCTGAGGTGCTCATTATCATAGTCTATGTGGATGAAATGCTCCTCCTTTCCAACAGCATATCTACACTGCAAGAGTTCAAGGAAGACATGCAAGAGCGCTTCCAGATGTCTGATCTCGGGGAGGCATCATACTTTGTCCGTATCCAGATCACGCGTGACCGCAAATCATGCTCTCTCTTGCTGCAATAGAACCGCTACATCAAGGATGTTTTATAGCGGTTTGGCATGGCAGAGGCAAAATCCATCGGCACGCCGCTAGAGATGTAGCAGTATCTCGTGAGCTTCAATGGAGAAGCAAATACAGCTGAGCGGCAAAAGTACAAGAGTGCCGTTGGCAGCCTCATGTACTTAATGATGGCAACCAGGTCGGACCTCGTACAGGGTGTTAGCGCTGTGAGCCAGCACATGGCAAAGCCCGGACCTGAGGACCTGAAGGCAGTGAAGCGGATCTTCCGCTACCTCGCTGGAACCATCTATATTGGCATCACCTATAACGGCAACGACAATAGCATCATCGGCTACACAGACACAGATTGGGCTTCAAATCCTGAGGACCCTAAGTCCATTTCTGGACATGTGTTCCCCATGAATGGTGGAGCCATCAGCTGGTGCAGCAAGCGGCAGGTGGTTGTGGCTACCTCAAGCACGGAAACTGAGTACCTCTCTCCCAACTTTGGCGCCAAGGAAGCACTTTGGCTTCAGCGTCTCATGGCGCAGATGAGTGGGAGTACAGCAGTTCCAGTTCCTGTGCATGTTGACAATCAGAGCGCAATCACACTCGCCAAGAATCCTGAGCACCATGCAGGCACCAAGTACATTGACATCGCATATGACTTCATCACGCATATGGTACAGGAGGGTGCTATCAAGTTGGAGTTTACTCCAACCAGCAAGCAGGTGTCTTATCTCTGCACCAAGCAAGTGACCCGTGAGAAACAGTAGTTTTGCATGAATGCATGTGGATTTAGCCCTCTCTGAGTGCGGCAAAGTGGGAGATTGTTGGAAAAGGAACCATCTGGCTTAGTTTTAGGTCCACATGAGCAAGTTCCATGAATGTACCAGATTCGTACTCCGATCGTCAATCGGACTTCCCCATTGGAAATATGAGGTGGTAAAATGTCTACGGTTTAAGTTTGAGCTGGATGCAACGGTCGGATTGGGATGTATGAATTTTTGAAGTTTTTGGGTCATCCACCGCCGATATCCGGGTGACCATGGGCGATGACTCCATGCCTTAGCCTGAGAAAAGAAAAAGGCAAGAGGTCCAGGGTCAAGACCAGACGGGAGAAATATCCAAAAAGGTCCTTGGTCTTACGATTGCCTTCTCAGAGTGTGCTGACTAGGATAAAGGTACCTTTCCTTACTTTTTTAGGTGAGGTGAGATCCTTGTGTGCTAGCCATGGACATATGGCGATTCTCCATGGGATTGTGGGTTATATGACCTCTAGGAGTGTGCCATGAGAGCATTTTCTAGCTCTTTAGGTCGTGTGTGAGTGGTCAGCCTCATTGCTAGGCTGATTTCCTCTTTTGTATGGGATTATGGACTCTAGTTTGTGAGCCTTAGCCTCCATGGCTAAGTGGTCTGGCTTGTGAGAGGGCTGATTTGCCCAAGCTCTAGCTCTATTTGTACTCCATCATTTTGAGTGCTTGAACAAGCATTCTTCAGTACAAGTGATGCCCTTCCAATCATACATGCTCGCTGCTCTAAGGCTCCCTCTCTCTTCCATATCCAACAAGGTATTGACCCTAGACCTCTTGCCTTTTTTTTTCGCACGCTTAGGCATGAAGCCATCGCCCATGTTCATCGAGATACTAGCATTCGATTTAACCGTAAAGTTTAAAATTTCATGCATCTCTATCGGACTATTGGATTGGCCTGAAACTTGGACCATGGACATTTTACCACCTGGCAATATTGAAGTTGGATTGAAGAAAAACGTAAGCATCTGGTAGTTCCATCGAACTTGCTCTAGTGGAGCCGAAGGTAAGCTGGATGGCTCCTTTCCAATAATCTCCTACTTTGTTGTAGTAGGAGTACGCTGAGTCTATATGCGTTCATGTAGAACTGCTGCTTCTCACGGGCTACTCACTTGGTACAGAAATGAGTAACTTGCTTGCTTGTTGGAGTAAACTTTATCTTGATAGCACCCTACTGTACCATGTGCCTGATGAAGTGATATGCGATGTCAATGTGCATGGTGTGTGCATGGTGCTCACGATTCCTTGCGAGTGTGATTGCGCTCTTGATATCGAAACGTACAAGAACTGGAAGTGCTACACTCGTTATCTCTGCCTTGAGAAGCCAACGCCCAATTACTTCCCTTGCTCCAAGACCAAGAAAGACGTACTCATAATGTGTACTTGAAGTACCCATGACCACGTGTCGCTTGCTGCACCATCCGATGGTCCTACCATTCATGAGGAACTCATGTCTTGAGATGGACTTGTGGTGCATTGGTTTTGAAGCCCAATCTCTGTCTGTATGGCCGGTGATATTGTTACCAGTGCCGTTGTATGCAATGACGATGTTAATGCTTCCAGCACGGTAGCAAACATCCGCTTCATTGCATTCTGGTACTCAAGTCCAGGGTTCGTCATGTGTTGGCTTAGAGCGCTCATAACCTGTGCAAGGTCTGGCCTGCTTGTGACCATCAAGTACATGAGAGTACCAAAAGCACTTTGGTTCTTCTATTGCTCAGCTGCATCCATTGACGCTCACAACGTACTAGCGTCTCTCAAGTGGCGTGTCGATGGGTTTAGCCATGGCAAATTGCTTCAAGACATCCTTGATGTCGTGACTCTGCCGTAGCGAGTAAGAGCCTGATTTGCGATTATGTGTGATCTACATACCGAAGAATTATGACGTGTTGACCTCATATGCTCCGTGGCCATGACGGATATTTGGACAGGTAGAGGACGGACTAGGCATACACTTCTCCCTTGGACTAAGTCCTCTAAGTTTCGTCCAGATACACAAGGCATGCACTTCTCCTGTGGAACAAGTCCTCTTGATCTAATCTGCATAGTATCGCTAGGAAACACTCCTCAGGATAACTCCTTCTCGCTTAGGTATTATAGTGTTGATCTCTGGAGCAAGAGGTCACTAGGTCAAACCCCAGCCTTATGACTAATTTTTTTGTGACCACAAGGGACACAAGAAGGTTCAGAGAGTTTTCTTGGAATATTCCAAGATCCTTCCTCGTGGCTGGTGCCACTTGGTGGTCACAAGGAGCGCCATGTAGGCAGGGGGGATATGCCATCCAGATTACCCCCAAAGACTCTTATCCAAGAGCCACCATGCGCCTAGGCTTGAGCCTAACTGTAGGACTATAAGAACCTATCAGTTGCCTGTCATTGAAGACACTTCATAACTTTGAGACTCCTAATAGAGTTGTCAACTAGAGGTAGACACTATGAAACATTGGTCCGTCTAAGCTCCAGAAGTTTACTATTGGCACAAAACTTAGGAGGTCCTAAGGACATAGTGCAAGGAAGCGAACCCCTTGAACTGCTCAGTGTGGAACCTTAGTTGTGAAGATGATATCATCTCTTTCTTGCAATACCTAGAGCGATCGGCGGGAACCATTATGTGGAAACCTGTTTTCAAGACGGTCGCCTTAGGCAGGTTGACAAAGGAGTATGGACCCATAGTGACTATTTCTAAGGCACGTTTTTATGCACTCTCTCGCCCTCTCTGTCTTGCAGCATGCATCAATTCCATCTACTCCATCTGCTCAATCAGCTCCAACAACGTGTACAGGCACTTAGCGAACAAGGTCCAAGAATAAGCTCTGTCCTTGGAGTTACAACCCTTGAAACCTAACCAGGATAAGCTCTATCCTCGAAGGCAAGATATGACTTTGCTGGTCTGCGTTCTTCTTTGTTTGCAGGTGATCAACGGCTAAAGGGTAAGCGACGGATTTGCACCTTGTAAACCAGTAGCAAACAAAAACACAATGAAGCCTACATGAGCCTCAACAAAGTAGAGAAAAAAATAGCACCAAAGCAGTATGACGACACATGTATACATGCTATCTTTTGCGGCAAACTACTTGTCAGTGTCCAAAAGCACGGACCACGATATGTGGGTCATCTTCATGCAGGAGGCCTAATGGTCAAGAACAAGGACATAAAGTATTAAAAAAGGAGCCACCCGGCTCAGTTTGAGGTGCATAAGAGAAAGTTCCATGAAATAACTAGATGTCTGCTTCGATTGTCCATCCGGTTTCCCCATTAGAAAGACCAGGAGGTAAAATGTCTACGGTTCACGTTTCAGGCCGATCTAATAGTCGGATTGGGAGATATGAATTTTCGAAGTTTCCGGGGTCATTGACCACCGATATCCGGGTGACCATGGGCGATGGCTCCATGCCTTAGCCTAAGAAAAGAAAAAGGCAAGAGGTCTAGGGTCAAGAACTCATGGGAGAAATATTTCAAATGGTCCTAGATTTCTGGGTTGCCTTGTAGGAGTGTGTTGACTAGGAAAAATGTACCTCTCCCTACTTCTAATGTGAGGTGAGATCCTTGTGTACTAGCCATGGACACATGGCAATTCTCCATGTGATTATGGGTTATGTGACCACTAGGAGTGTACCATGAGAGCATGTTCTAGCTCTCTAGATCGTGTGTGACTGGTCAGCCTGATTCCTAGGCTGATTTCCTTCGTCTTGTGAGATTATGGACTGTAATGTGTGATCCTTAACTTCCATGGCTAAATGATGTGGCTTGTTAAAGGACTGAATTTCCCAAGCTCTAGTACCCACAAGGGATGCCGTTCTAGTCCTACATATTTGCTGTTCCAAGGCACCCTCTCTTCTTCGGTGCGAACACCTGGTATCAGAGCCAAGTTCTGCTACCCTCAGCAAGCGCAGGCCGTCACTTTGAGAGTGACGAATTAGGGTGAAACCTTCACCAGATTTGACGATCAAACACTGGATGTTGAAGTTCACAAGACAAGCTTTCCAACGGTTGGATTTAGCGTTATGCTAAAAACAAGGTCGGCCATGGCTACACTCTTCTCTCTGAGTAAGACTGTTGTCTTGTGACAGACGTAACTCTCTCATTTCTTTGTTAAATTTAAAAAGTAGCACATGGGAATTGAAGTTTTCTTCCTAAGCTCTATAGTAGCACAAACATATTTGCATTCCATTGGTATGTTTGGGAGAAACCCTCTTTACAAGCTGGCTGGTGTGAATTGAAGTAAGAGCATTAGCATATCTTGTTTCCGAAAGAGTATATCTCTGAAAATCCTCTATTGATAACCTTGTTTTACAGGTTGATCTGAAAGGTTTTGAGCTGCATTTTCCAGTGGTGTGCATAGCTTTATCAAACTCCTTGTCTACTGGCCTATATAGTCCATTTTATATCATATAGATTTCTAGTAGAAGCAGCTGCAAATGTAGGGACAGTGCCGCCTCTCAAGGGCAGAACTAAGTGCCACCAAAGGTGAAAGCATGATAACAACAGCCTAGCCCTTGTAGAGGCTGAAAGGACGCACCAACTTCACGTTTTGAAAGATCCATACCCGCCTCCTTTTGGAGGAGAGGGGCTTGTTGGAGGTGGTGAGCGGCAACGAGCACACTCTTTCTACACACAAAAAAAGGCATCACCGTGGCGAAAGTGGTGGCAAGGAAGACGTTGCACAAAGGTGCAGTTCATGCAAGTTCATCTACAACTATAATGGCGACATATGAGGACTAGAAGAAGAAGGAAACGCATGCCCACAGGCTGCTTGTCAACATCATCTCCAACCGGCATCTTCTGTACGTGACTTACAAGGCTACTATAAACGAGGAGTGGGACACGTTGTGCAAGAAGTATGAGAGCAAGGATCCTCTATTCCTCATGCTTTTGGAGAAGATGATGGTTTTAAAAGTACTGGGTAGAGAAAGGTGGAGGCGTACTTGGACAGGGCAAATGAGTGGGCCGGCAACCCTCTGGAAGACACACCCTTTGTCCTTCTCTTGCTCAGGGGACTCCCACGAGTCAACCAACCTGAGTCGACTGTCTAGAAAACAGGTTCTCACACAATGGTTCCCGCTGACCGCTCTTATCATTGCAACCAAGAGATGATATCACCCTTGGAGCCAAGGTTCCACACTAAGTTGTTCATAGGAGTTACTTCCTTGCACCATGTCGTTAGCACCTGGTCACTTTTGCGCGAGGAGCAAACTCCTGGGGCTTAGACAAACCAATGTTTTGTTAGTGCCTTCTTCTTGTGGACAACATTGTTAGGAGTCTCAAAGGTAAGAACTGTACTCAATGACTAGCAATTGACAGGTTCTTATAATCCTAGAGCCAGCCTCTAGCCTAGGCGCGCGGTGGCTCCTTGGATGAGCCATTTTGAGTGCAATCTGGATTGCGTCATCCCCCCTGCCTACATGGCGCTCCGTGTGACCGCCAAGTGGCGCTAGCGACCAGGAAGGACCTTGGAATGTTCAAAGATGTCTCTTAGAACCTTCCTGTCCCTCTTTTAGTCATCGGGTTGTGATTTGATCCAGTGACCTCTCGCTCTAGAGTCTTACTCTGGAACGTCTAAGCCACAAGGAGTTATCCTAGGTAGTGTTTGCTGCCAAGACTATGTAGTTTAGACCAAGGGGTCTTGCTCCAAAGGAGCAATGCATGCCTTGTCTATCTCGACCAGCCTTAGGGGACTTACTCCAAGGGAGCATTGCATGCCTAGTTCGTCCTGTGCCTGTCGACATATCAACCATGGACAAGGGGCATATCAGGTCAACTAAATTGCCCTTGCACCTCTGTCCATTACCTGTGACATCTCTTCTCTCTATAGAAGTTTTGGCGTTAGTCTTCGTCCGCTACGTTGACCATACCGATGCATCGAGTACATGTAGAGTAGAATTTGCTGTCCAACGCCTTTGTCATGTACTGTGCAAACATCTTCATGGTCTCCACGTATTCTAGGTCTACAATCTCCTTTGCGACAAGGTCGTATCAGTAGTGGTACCTGATGTCGATGTGCTTGGTCCGCAGGGAGATGACATCATCCTGTGCCATTTTCATGGCACTTTTGTTGTCGTTGCGGACCTCTATTGCTTTTGTTTGTGGCATTTTCATCTCAGCAAACAAACTACGTAGCCACTTTGTCTCCTTACATGCTTCTGACAGAGCTATGTACTCTGCCTCAACATTAGAGAAGAGACACAGTCTTGCTTTCTGCTTGCCCAAGAAACTGCACCATTGCGAAGAGGTACATAAAGCCTGAGATGGACTTTCTGTCATCGTTCTTATGTTCTGTGTATGCTCCTAGTCCAATCAGCGGAAGATTTAGACTAGGTATGCACTGCTCTTGTAGCGCAAGTCCCCTAGCGATACGAAGAGAGGCTGAGGGATACAAGGAATACACTGCTCATCCTTGTAGAGTAAGTCCTGTTTGTCTACTCTTCGTAGTCGACCTGGTGTACGCTCCTTAGGACAAATTCCTACAGTCTGGTGGATGAAGGCACTATTTCGCAACCGAGAGGTCCGGGGTCGAATCACCCCATGATCAAATTTTCTTTGTGACCAAAAAGGGCGAAGAAACCTTCCTAGAAGCCTCTAAGGTCCAAGGTGGATCAAGTGCCACTTGGCGGTCATTGAGGGTGCCATGTCATCAAAGCTGATGACACTGACTTGGGTGGCCTTGGAAGGAGGCCCCTCCAAGGAGCCACTAGGAACACTGACCAGATACTATATAAAGCCTCTCATTTGTGTGTGATTATATATCATCTCTTACTCTTCAGATTTAGGAGAAAACTAATCCCTTGTTGGCCTCCAAGAAAGAGGGTGAAGAATAAGTACAAATACACTTTTTGGTGTATAGCATTGCCAGTTGGGTGAGAGTTTGGAACTCTCCGGCCACGGTAAGGACACGCTAAGTGAACCTTTCAGCGTGGAAACACCACTCCGTCGGTGATCTCTACCTTGGTTGAAATACCAAGGGCGGTCGGCGGTTTGCCTGTCGGCGCCGTTCAGTCTGGACTGTGGCCAAGTGTGGATTGACAAAGAGTTATGGGCCCACACTGATTGGGAAACTTGGTTTTTTGTACCACCGCTCCGCTCACATGTCAGGTACCTCTGCAACAGACAAAACACCACTACTCCTACTGCTTCATTCTCGGTCCACTTGGACCAAGGAACGCATTGTGAGAGACCGGACGCGGG
The DNA here is from genome assembly GCA_023375785.1 of Penium margaritaceum. Taxonomy (NCBI): domain Eukaryota; kingdom Viridiplantae; phylum Streptophyta; class Zygnematophyceae; order Desmidiales; family Peniaceae; genus Penium; species Penium margaritaceum. The sequence goes on along the minus strand of SZWC01000631.1, from coordinate 175,626 downwards.
CTGGACCCGTGGTCCACTTTTTACTCTCCACGGACAAGGAACAAGGATTTGCTCCGCCATTGTTGGTATGACCCTTGAGTCCTAAGCGGGTTACGCTCTGCCCTTGTGGGTACGACCCCGTGTCTGTTGGAGCACTTCCTCTATAATAGCTAAGAGAGCATCAGTTGGAGGGGTATGCAACGGACTGCACCTTGAAAATCTGTAGCAGTTATCAGCCTCATTAGCCTACATCGGCCTCAATGAAGCAGAACAGCATAAACTAAGTGAGCATCCTTGATCTCACCGCAATCATGCGGGGGAGTCAATAGATCGTTCATTACACCTCACGGCCTGCCAAGTTGAATGCGGCCAATGCCATCGCACGCTTTGATGGCAAAGCCTTTGGCACATGGAAATGGCAGTTTTAGGTGGTCATGCGCGTGCGCGGGTACCTCAACATGCTCAAACAGACGGAGGTAGCACCGGAGGTTGAGACAAGCGTGGAATATGTAGGGTGGCAAGAGCGGAATAACATTGCTCTCGCACTCTTCGTCACGTGCATAAGCCCCTCCCTAATCTCCCAAATCAAGGGGTCCACGATGGCAGCTGAGGCTTTTTCCAAGTCGACGAACGTGTACCAGTCAACTTCCCTTGACAATCGACTCTTCATCCTGTGGCGCCTCATCGGGCTGCGGGTGGGTGAGGGGGAGTCCATCTCTGATTTCCTCTTGCAGTTCGAAGGACTGTTTCAAGAAGCCGGCGCCATGTCCTGGCAGCTGGACCAACTCATGCAGGCCACGATTCTCCTCATGGCCGTGCTGCCAAGCTGGAACCTCATGATCACCACCTTGGGTCGTTGGGAGGAGTCGGAGTTCACGTACCCTCGTGTCTGCAGTTTTGTCCGGAGCGAGGCCATGCAGCGCAACAACGGCGTCATCAACAACGGCGCGTACGCGACTGGCTCGGGAGGCATCTCCTCTCATGGCAATAGCAAAGGCAGTGGCGGCGGGAAGAGCGGCAAGAAAAGGGACAAGTGCCACAACTATGGCAAGACGAGGCATTGAGCGCGGGAGTGTCGCGCACCAAAGAAGGAAGGAGGCGGTGGTCGGAGCAGCAACGTGAGTAAGAAGGTGGACTAGACGTCCACGAGCATGATGGTCGAGAGCAAGGCTCCTCCCAAGGACTCTGCGCTGCTGCAGCCGGAAGCCTTCGGGCTTGACAATGGCACGAACTACCATACCTCTCGCGAGGCATGTGGCTTCTTGTCCCTCACAACCTTCATAGCAAACTTCCAATGCGCTAACGGCGGCATCGAGTACGCGGCTGGTGAGGGAGAGAAAGTCGTGCACACGCGACTCAACGGAGCTGACAAGGAATTGCGGCTAGAGAACATCGTCTCCGCCACTACCTCTGCTACCCTACCGTATCCTTCCACGCTCTTCGTGTGCAGAACGTAGAGCCCGTCCGTTCGTGGCACCTTGGCGATAACGAAGAGAGTACCAGTGGTGTAAGCCGTGGCTACAGGCACACGGCATTGTCCACCAACCTACTACCCCCTACATACCACAGAGTAACGGCGTGGCTGAGTGCATGAACCAGACCATTCTGGCCATGACGCGAACCAGGCTCTAGGGAAAAGAGCCATCCGGCTCAGTTTCGGGTCCACAGGAGCAAGTTTTAGGAAACTACCAGATGCCTTCTCGGATCGTCAATCGCATTTATCCATTCAAAAGATCATGTCGCAAAATGTCTATTGTCCAAGTTTCAGGCGGATCCAACGGTGGGATTGGGAGATATGAATTTTCAAAGTTTTCTGGGACATCAACCGCTGATATCCGGGTGATCATGGGCGATGGCTCCATGCCTTAGCCTGAGAAAAGAAAACGGCAAGAGGTCCAGGGTCAAGACCTGATGGGAGAAATATCCAAAAAGGTCACAGATTCTTGGGTTGCCTTGTCAGCGTGTACTGACAGGAAAAAGGCACCTCTCCTTACTTTTTAGGTGAAGTGAGATCCTTGTATGCTAGCCATGGACACATGGCGATTCTCCATGGAATTGTGGGTTATGTGACCACTAGGAGAGTACCATGAGATTATTTTCTAACTCTTTAGGTTGTGTGTGAGTAGTTAGCCTGATTTCTAGGCTGATTTCCTCCCTTGTGTGAGATTATGGACTCTAGTGTGTCATCCTTAGCCTCCATGGCTAAGTGGTGTGGCTTGTGAGAGGGCTGACTTGCCCAAGCTCTAGCTATATATGTACTCCATCATTTTGAGTGATTGAAAAAACCATTCTTGAGCACATTTGATGCCCTTCAAGTCCCACATGCTCGTAGCTACAAGGGTACCTCTCTCCTCCAGTTCCAACAATTGGTATCAGAGCCAAGTTCTCCCACTTTCAGCCAGCACAGTCCGTCACTTTGAGAGTGACGGGTTGGGGTGAAACCTTCACCAAATTTGTTGATCAACCACGGGAGCTTCAAGTTCAAGATAAATGCTTTTCAATGAGCCCAAGATTGCAAGGATCCAGGAGCCAGATTGGGAGTTATGCTTTAATCAAGGTCGGCCACAGCTACACTCATCTATTTGAGTAACACCGTCGCCTTGGGATGACCATAACTCTCTTGCTTCTTCGTCAAATTTTAAAAGTAGCACATACAAATTGAAGTATTTCTGGTAACCTTTCCAATGGTGCAAAACTATTTGCATTTCATTAGTACTTTTGGGAGAAACTCCGTTTATAAGCTAGTTGGTGTGAGCTGGAGAAGGAGGAGAAGCATTCCCTGTTTTTAAGAGGGCATACATTTCAAAATCTCCCTTTCATGACCCTGTTTAATGGACCGATCTGAAAGGTTTTGAGCGGAATTTTCCAGTCATGGGCTGTTTTTTTCAAAATCTCCAGTTTGCTGGCATTTCCAGTCCATTTTTTTCAGGCAGATTTCTAGCAGAAGCTGCAGTTGAAGCAAGGGTAGTGCCGCCACTCAAGGGCAGCGCTGAGCATCATCAAAGCTCAAAATGGCAGCATCGGGCGTGGTAACAGTAGCCCAGCCCTTAGAGAGGCTGGAAGGACGTGCCAACTACACATTTTGGAAGATCCGTACCTGCCTCATTTTGGTCGAGAGGGTCTTGTAGGAGGTGGTGAGCGGCGACGAGCGCGCTCTGCCTCTATGGGCAAAAGGCGTCATCGTAGCGGAGGTGGTAGCGTGGAGGAGGGCATAGAAAGGTGCAGCAGATGCAAGTTCATCTACAATTGTAGCAGTGACGTATGAGTGGAAAAAGGACACACATGCTTACAGGCTGCTTGTCAACACCATCTCCAACCCGCATCTTCATTACGTGAGAGACAAGGCTACTGCAAAAGAGGGGTGGGACACGTACAAGAGGTATAAGAGCAAGGATCTTGCATTCCTCATGCTTTTGCAGGAGAAGATGATGGCGTTCAAAATTCAGGATCGCAAAGGGATGGAGGCGTACTTGGACAGGGTAAAGCAGCTAAAAGCGGTCGGCAATCCTATGAAAGACACGCGATTCGTCCTTCTCTTTAAGAGGGGACTCCCAACAAGCTATGACACTGTGTAAGAGACATTAGAGTGCTAGCCAACTCTCGACCTGGACTTCATCTGCACGCACCTGGTGCACGTAGAACTGCGTTGCAATGCAGCATAGTGCAATGGCGGCAACAGTAGTAGTGAAGCAGCTTTCATGGCCATGGGCTCACGCAACCAGAAGCAGCAGCTGTCCAGGCAGCAGAGAGACAAGAAGAAAGGTAAGTACCACTATTGCCAGAGAAAGGGGCACTACAAATGAGAGAGCTTCAAGTCCAAGAGGGTCCAGAAGGAATAGGAGCAGCAGCAAAAGAAGCGATCTCCACAACAACAGTAGCAACATTCACAGCAACGTCAGCAGCAGCAGCAGCACTACCACCAGAACCAGACTAGCGTGTGCCATTTTGGCAGGACGAACGTGGCCAAGGAGGTACGCGACTGCCTCTTTATTGAGAAGTCTGAGATGTCGCAGAAAGAAAAGCCGGATCTGGCGTGGTACAAGGACTCGGGGTACTCTAAGAGCCCGACGCACCACAAGGATTGGTTTACGCACCTGCTCTCTAGCTGTGTTCAACCTCCTCCCAGTTTCCTCTCTCACCAACACAAGACTGCGAGTCGTCTTTGACGACGAATATGGCTACATCCTTGATAAGAAAACTAGAGAGGAGTTGGCCAGGTTGGTGAAGGAAGGCGACATATACCGCTTGCTGGGGGCGACCAAGATCCCGCGCAAGCACAGTCTTGCATCAGTGGTGCAGGCCACAGATGGCGAAATATTGCATGCGTGCTATGGTCACATCGGCATGCGCGCCTTGCACCAACTACAAACAAAGCACATGTTCCGTGACTTGCAAACTATCTCTAACTTTGAACAGCAGTTGTGCATCGGCTGTTTGTTGGGGAAGCAGCATCGCGAGGCGATCTCTGGAGCAGGGAAGCACGCGAGGGAGGTTTTGGAACTCGTCCACACAGATTTGTGTGGCCATATGCAGACCCAGAGCTTTGGAGGCATTAGGTATTTTCTCACCTTCATTGATGATTTCAGCCGTTAGACTGCTGTGTACTTCTTTTCCTCCAAGGACCAGTGCTTTGACAGGTTCAAGGAGTTCAAGGCCATGGTGGAGAGCCAGACTCGCAAGAAAATTAAGGCGTTGCGCAGCGACCGCGGTGGAGAGTACTTGAGGAAGGAGTACCAGGACTACCTCGCAGCAGCAGGCATTAATGCGCAGCGCACTGCGCCATACTCGTTGCAGGAAAACGGCGTAGTAGAATACGCCAACCGTACCATCCTTGAGTTGGCACTGTCCATGCTGCCCGAAGCTCGGCTCACCTACGATTTTTGGGCGGAAGCAGTGAGCACTGCGGTGTACATCAAGAATTGCAGTCCAACCAAGGCCCTGAAATAGATGACGCCGTATTGTTGGGAAAGGAGCCATCCGGCTCAATTTCAGGTCCACAGGAGCAAGTTCCAGGAAACTTCCAGATGCCTGCTCCGATCGTCAATCAGTCTTCACCATTGCAAAGATCAGGTGGCAAATTATCTACGGTCCAAGTTTCAGGCCGATCCAACGGTCGGATTGGGAGATATCAATTTTTGAAGTTTCGGGGGTCATGGACCGTCGATGTCTGGGTGGCCATGGGTGATGGCTCCATGCCTTAGCCTGAGAAAAGAAGAAAGGCAAGAGGTACAGGGTCAAGACCTGATGGGAGAAATATCCAAAAAGGTCCTTGGTCTTAGGATTGCCTTGTCAGAGTGTGCTGACTAGGATAAAGGTACCTCTCCTTACTTTTTAGGTGAGGTGAGATCCTTGTGTGCTAGCCATGGACACATGGCGATTCTCCATGGGTTTGTGAGTTACGTGACCAGTAGGAGTGTGCCATGAGAGCATTCTCTAGCTCTCTAGGTCGTGTGTGAGTGGTCAGCCTGATTGCTAGGCTGATTTCCTCCCTTGTGTGAGATTATGGATTCTAGTGTGTGAGCCTTAGCCTCCATGGCTAAGTGGTGTGGCTTGTGAGAGGGATGACTTGCCCAAGCTCTAGCTCTATATGTACTCCATCATGTTGAGTGATTGAATAACCATTCTTCAGCACAAGTGATGCCCTTCCAATCACACATGCTCGCTGCTCCAAGGCTCCCTCTCTCCTCCATTTCCAACATTTGGTATCAGAGCCAAGTTCTGCCAGTTTTAGCCAGCACAGGCCGTCACTTTGAGAGTGACGGGTTGGGGTGAAACCTTCACCAAATTTGACAGTCGACCACTGGATCGTCAAGTTCAGAAGACAAGATTTCCAACGAGCCCAAGATCGCAAAGATCCAACGGTCGGATTGAGTGTTATGCTCAAAACGAGGTCGGCCAGGGCTACACTCTTCTCTATGAGTAAGACTGTCGCCTTGTGATGACCATAACTCTCTCGTTTCTTTGTCAAATTCAAAAAGTGGCACATGCGAATTGTAGTATTTTTCCTAAGCTTTCCATTGGTGCAAAACTTTTTGCATTCCATCGATTCGTTTGGGAGAAACACCGTTTACAAGCTGGCTGGCCTGAGTTGGAGTAGGAGCAGAAGCATACCCTGTTTTCAAGAGGGCATATCTTTTGAAATCCCCTGTTGATGACCCTATTTTATGGGTCGATCTGAAAGGTTTTGAGCTGAATTTTCCAGTGGTGGGCTCAGTTTTTAAAACTTCCCAGTCTGCTGGCATGTACAGTCCATTTTATGTCAGACAGATTTCTGGCAGGAGCAGCAGCAGAAGCAGGGATAGCGCCGCCATCCAAGGGCAGCGCTGAGCATCACCAAGGCTCAAAATGGCAGCAGCTGGCGTTGTGATAGCAGCTTAGCCTTTGGAGAGGCTGGAGGGACGCGCGAACTTCACGTTTTGGAAGATCCGTACCCGCCTCCTTTTGGAGGAGAGGGGCTTGTGGGAGGTGGTGAGCGGCGACGAGCCGGCTCCAGTTCCACAGGCAAAAGGCATCACCGCAGCACAGGTGGTGGCGGAGAAGACGCCGCAAAAGGGTGCAGCTGATGCGGGTTCTTCTGCAGCTGTACCAGCGACGTATGAGGAGTGGAAGAAGAAGGGCAGGCAGGCCTATAGTTTGCTTGTCAACACCATCTCCAACCCGCATCTTTAGTACGTGAGTGACAAGGCTACTGCAAAGGAGGGGTGGGACACATTGTGCAAGAAGTATGAGAGCAAGGATCCTGCATTCCTCATGGTTTTGGAGGAAAAGATGATGGCGCTGAAAATGCAGGGTGGTGAAGGGATGGAGGCGTATCTGGACAGGGCCAAGGAGCTGGCGAAGCAGCTGAGAGCGGCCAGCAACCCTGTCGAAGAGACGCGCTTCATCCTCCTCTTGCTGAGGGGACTCCCAACCAGCTACGACACGGTGCGAGAGACGCTGGAGTGCCAGCCAACTCTCGACCTCGATTTCATCTGCACACACCTGGTGCAGGTGGAATTGCGTCGCAATGCAGCAAAGCGCAATGGCGGCAGCAATAGTGAAGCAGCTTTCATGGCCATGGGCTCACGCAACCAACAGCAGCAGCAGTCCGGGCAGCAGAGAGGCAAGAAGAAAGGCAACTGCCACTATTGCCAGAAAGAGGGGCACTACAAGAAAGAGTGCTTCAAGTTCAAGAGGGACCAGAAGGAGCAGCAGCAGCAGCA
>SZWC01000631.1:151376-166235 GCA_023375785.1 Penium margaritaceum | reverse complement strand
GAGCACCAGAAGGCAGTGAAGCGGATCTTCCGCTACCTTGCTGGAACCGCCAACATCGGCATCACCTACAACGGCAACGACAACAGCATCATCGGCTACACAGACGCAGATTGGGCTTCAAACCCTGAGACTCGGAAATCCATCTCTGGACATGTGTTTCTCATGAATGGACATGCCATCAGCTGGTGCAGTAAGCGGCAGGTGGTCGTGGCCACCTCAAGCACAGAAGCTGAGTACGTCTCTCTCAGCTTTGGAGCCAAGGAAGCAGTTTGGCTTCAGCGTCTCATGGCGGAGATGAGTGCGAGTGCAGCAGTTCCTGTTCCTATGCGCGTCGACAACCAGAGCGCTATTGCACTCCCAAGAATCCCGAGCACCATGCTCGCACCAAGCACATTGACATCGCCAACCACTTCATCAGGCACATGGTGCAGGAGGGTGTTATCAAGCTGGAGTTTACTCCAACCAGCAAGCAGGTCGCTGATTTCTGCACCAAGCCAGTGACCCGTGAGAAGCAGCAGTTCTGCATGAAGGCATGTGGATTAGCCCACTCTGACTGCGGCAAAGTGGGAGATTGTTGGGAAAGGAGCCATCCGGCTCAATTTCAGGTCCACAGGAGCAAGTTCCAGGAAACTTCCAGATGCCTGCTCCGATCGTCGATCCGTCTTGACCATTGCAAAGATCAGGTGGCAAATTATCTACGGTCGAAGTTTCAGGCCGATCCAACCGTCGGATTGGGAGATATCAATTTTCGAAGTTTCGGGGGTCATGGACCGTCGATGTCTGGGTGGCCATGGGTGATGGCTCCATGCCTTAGCCTGAGAAAAGAAAAAAGGCAGAGGTCCAGGGTCAAGACCTGATGGGAGAAATATCCAAAAAGGTCCTTGGTCTTAGGATTGCCTTGTCAGAGTGTGCTGACTAGGATAAAGGTACCTCTCCTTACTTTTTAGGTGAGGTGAGATCCTTGTGTGCTAGCCATAGACACATGGCGATTCTCCATGGGTTTGTGGGTGATGTGACCACTAGGAGTGTGCCATGAGAGCATTCTCTAGCTCTCTAGGTCGTGTGTGACTGGTCAGCCTGATTGTTAGGCTGATTTCCTNCATGGGTGATGGCTCCATGCCTTAGCCTGAGAAAAGAAAAAGGCAAGAGGTCCAGGGTCAAGACCTGATGGGAGAAATATCCAAAAAGGTCCTTGGTCTTAGGATTGCCTTGTCAGAGTGTGCTGACTAGGATAAAGGTACCTCTCCTTACTTTTTAGGTGAGGTGAGATCCTTGTGTGCTAGCCATAGACACATGGCGATTCTCCATGGGTTTGTGGGTGATGTGACCACTAGGAGTGTGCCATGAGAGCATTCTCTAGCTATCTAGGTCGTGTGTGACTGGTCAGCCTGATTGTTAGGCTGATTTCCTCCCTTGTGTGAGATTGTGAACTCTAGTGTGTGAGCCTTAGCCTCCATGGCTAAGTGGTGTGGCTTGTGAGAGGGCTGACTTGCCCAAGCACTAGCTCTATATGTACTCCATCATTTTGAGTGATTCAACAGCCATTCTTTAGCACAAGTGATGCCCTTCCAATCACACATGCTCGCTGCTCCAAGGCTCCCTCTCTCTTCCATTTCCAACACATATGAGGCATGGTTCGGCATGAAACCGAGCGTAGGTCATCTTTGCGCGTTTGGCAGATTGGTACACATGCACATTACGAAGCAGAAGCGGCAGAAATAGGACGCGAAGAGGGAACTGATGCGGATGATTAGTTACAACGTGGCAAGCAAGGCGTATTGCCTCTACAAGAGGGATACAGGCTACATCATCTCCAAGGATGTGTTCAACGAGAGCAATGTCATCGGTACTAACATTGTCTGTGAAGAGGAAGCAGAAGCAGTAGCTGAGGTGGTAGTGGGAATAGATAGTCTTCCAGACCCAGTCTCTCCTGATCCTTCGTCCACTTTGACAGTGGGAGAACCAGTCTACTCTCCCATGTGTGATGCAGTAAATACAGTGACCTCATTGGCAGAAGCAGAGGAAGCAGATGTAGTACCATCAGTTGGAGCAATTGTGCCAGCAGGACCGCGCCAGCTGCCTAGTAACGCTCCAGCACCAGGTCGGAGGTTCCCTCTCAATGTGTGCTAGAATCCTGATGAGCGCAAGCAGTTTTGGATGCTCCAATAACCAGACCAGATAAACGTTGTAGTTGTAGCAGAATTTGATGAGCCGACGTTGTACAAGGAGGCAATGGCTGCACCAGATGCAGCAGATTTGGCACAAGCTGTGTAGTAGGAGATACAGTCGTAGCTCGACAACGGTATGTGGGTGCGACTGAGGGTCCACCTGGACATAAGGTGATCAAGTACAACTGGGTGTTCAAGAAGAAACGAGGAGCAGATGGCAACCTGGAAAAGTACAACGCAAGGCTGGTCGCCAAGGACTACTCGTAGAAGGAAGGCAAAAACTACACGAAATCCTTTGCTCTTGTTGCAAAGTTTGCCTCTGTGCGCAAGCTCCTTTCTTATGCAGCAGCAGAGAACTTTGAGATCCACCACATGGAGGTCTAAACAGCGTTCCTGAACAGTGACCTGGATGAAGAGATTTACATGGAGCAACCGGGGAATTCGTCATGGATGGCCAGGAGCACCTGGTTTGCAAGCTGCAGAAGTCGCTGTACGGCCTCAAGCAAGCGTCGCATGCTTGGAACCAGATGTTGGATGCGGCGTTGCAGTGCATGGGATTTGAGCGCAGCGATTTTGACTACAACATTTATCGCTGGCAGCATGGTCATGAGGTGCTCATCAATGTAGATGACATGCTCCTCCTTTCCAACAGCATGTCTGTACTGCAAGAGTTCAAGGAGGCTATGTAGGAGCGCTTCCAGATGTTGATCTCGGGGAGGCATCATACTTCCTCGGTATCCAGATCACGCGTGACCGCAAATCACACTCTCTCTCACTACAGCAGAGCTGCTACATCCACGATGTCTTGCAGCAGTTCGGCATGGCACAGGCAAAACCCATCTACACGCTGCTCGAGATGCGGCAGTACCTCGTGAGCTTCAATGGAGAAGCAGATGCAGCTGAGGGGCACAAGTACCAGACCACCGTTGGTAGTCTCTTCCTGATGGTTGTAACCAGGCTGGACTTCGTTGAGGTTGTTAGCATTGTGAGCCAGTACATGGCTAATCCCGGACCTCAGCACTAAAAGGCAGTCAAGCGGATCTTCCGCTACCTTGCAAGAACTATCCATATCGACATCACCTACAACGGCAACAACAACAACATCATCAGCTAGACAGACGCAGATTGGGCTTCAAACCCTTAAGACCGCAAGTCCATCTTTGGTTATGTGTTCCTCATGAATGGTGGAGATATCAGCTGGTTGTGACAGCCTCAAGCACTTAAGCAGAGTACGTCTCTCTCATCTTTGGAGCCAAGGAAGGAGTTTGGCTTCAGCGTTTCATGGGGGAGATGAGTGGGAGTGCAGCAGTTCCAGTTCCTATGCGCGTAAATAACCAGAGCGCACTTGCACTCGCCAAGAATCATGAGCACCATGCACGCACCAAGCATATTGACATCGCATATCACTTCATCAGGCACATGGTACAGGAGGATGCTATCTCCTTTGTTGTGGGGCTAGTTTGTCGGTTCGTGGCCAACCATAGGCCACACAACTGGCAGGTCGTGAAGCGCATTTTGCGTAATCTCAATTAGACACGGCACATGGGGCTCTAGTACGGCGGCCTTCAAGGAACAGACCCTTTGCGCCTCAAGTGCTACACTGACGCAGATTTTGGAGGTAACGTGGAGGATTGGAAGTCCACCTTGGGCTTTGTGCGCCTTGTGAACAGCGGCGCTGTGTCGTGGGCCAGCCGCAAGCAGGACTTTGTCTCCATGTCAACCGCAGAAGCTGAGACCGTGGCGCTGTCAGAGGTCTGCAAGGAGATGCACTGGCTACGCAGCTTGCTCGCAGAGATACACGCACCACAAAAGGAGGCCACGTTCGTCCACGTCGACAACCAGAGCGCGATGGACATCGCATTCAAGGACATCCTCTCCAGGAAACGAAGCACATCGACATCTGCTATCGCTACACACGCGACCTCGTTGCCAAGGGAGTGGTAGATGTGTAGTACATTGCGACCAAGTAGATACTTGCGGACTTCCTGACAAAGCCGCTGGACAGTGACCCGCACATGGCATGGGCACGGGGCATCGTGATGGTGAGCGCAGCAGACGAACGCTAAACAGGCGGCCTACTTCACAGGTGGCTGATTTCGCTAGGGCCATGGCCGCAGCAAGAATCTAGCCACAGATGGATGCAAGTGCAAGGGAGAGTTTGTTATGTTCTGTGTATGCCCCTGGTGAAATCAATGGAAGATTTAGAGTGGGTATGGAGTACGCATTTAGCGCAAGTCCCCCGGCGACACGAAGAGAGGCTGAGAGAGAGAAGGCATGCATTGCTCATCCTTGTGGAGTAAGTCCCCTTGGTCTACTCTTGGTGGTCGACCTGGTACATGCTCCTTAGGACAACTTCCTACAGCCTAGTGGGTGAAGGCACCGTCAAGCAAGAGGTCCGGGGTCGAATCCCGCTAGGACCAAGTTTTCTTTGAGACTAAAAACGGCTAGGGGAGCTTCCTAGAAGCCTCTAAGGTCCAAGGTGGATCAAGTGCTACTTGGCGGTCATAGAGGGTGCCATGTTACCAAAGCTGATGATACGTTCTAGGATGGCCTTGGAGGGAAGCCCATCCAAGGAGCCACTAGGAACACTGACCAGAGACTATATAAGGCCTCTCATTTACATGTGATCATGTATCATCTCTTACTCTTGAGACTTGGGAGAAAACTAATCCCTTATTGGCCACCAAGAAAGAGGGTAAAAAACAAGTGCAACTGCACACTTTGGTGTGTAGCACGGTTCCGCCAAGCCAAGTGAACTCTTTGGGGTGGAAAGACCACTCCGTGTGTGATCTCTACCTTGGTTGAAATACCAAGGGCGGTCGGCGGTTTGCCTGTTGGTGCCATTTACTCTAGACCATTGCCAAGTGCGGAGTGACAATCAATTCTTCCTTCCAAGTCGGCCTCTGTGTAGCACACCATCCGTAGTGGATCAGATCCTTCTTCGCCCCCAAAGTGGAGTCCTATGTGAAGGACATCACCTGTACTAAAGAATGGTTGTTGAATCACTTAAAATGATTGAGTACGTACAGAGCTAGAGTTTGGGTAAGTCAGTCCTCTCACAAGCCATACCAGTTAGCCATGGAGGCTAAGGCTCACACAACGAATGAAATCAGCCTACCAAACAGGCTGACCACTCATTCACAACCTAGAGAGCTAGAAAATGCTCTCATGGCAGACTTCTAGTGGTCACAATCCAGAGCTCCATTGGGAATCGCCATGTGTCCATGGCTAGCACAAAAGGATCTCACCTCACCTAAAAAGTAAGGAGAGCTACGTTCTTGTTAGTCAATACACTCTAAGAAGGCAACAAGAGGATCTAGGACCTTGGATATTTCTCCCATTATGTCTTAACCTTGGACTCTTGCCTTTTCCTTTTATCAGGCTAAGGTATGGAGCCATCGCCCATGGTCACCGACATATCGATTTTCGATGACCCCGAAAACGTTGAAAATTCACATCTCCCAATCCGACAATTGGATCGGACAATGACACCTTTCAATTGTCAAGTGGGATCGACGATCAAAGCAAGCATCTGGTAGTTTCTGGGAACTTGCTCCTGTGGACCTTAAACTTAGCCGGAGGCTCCTTTCCCAACAATCTCCCACTTTCCCATAGTCAGAGTGGGCTGAGTCCACATGCCTTCATGCAGAACTGTTCTTTCTCACACGTCACTGGCTTGGTGCGGAAATCAACGACCTGCTTGCTTGTTGGAGTAAACTCCGGCTTGATAGCACTGTCCTGCACCATGTGCTTGATGAAGTGATATGCGATGTTAACCTGCTTTGTATATGCATGGTACTTACAATTCCTGGAAAGTGCGATTGCGCTCTAGTTGTCAACGCGCACAGGAACTGGAACTGCTACACTCCCACACATCTCGCCATGAGACTACTTCCTGGCTCCGAAAGTGAGAGAGATGTAATTAACTTATGTGCTTGAGGTGGCCACGACCACCTGCCGCTTGTTGCAACAACTAAGGGCTCCACTTTTCATCACGAACACATGTCCAGCGACGGACTTGCAGTGCTTAGCGTTTGAAGCCCAATTTGCGTCTAATAGCTGATGATGTTGTTGTCGTTGCCGTTGTAGGTTCTCACACAATGGTTCCCGATGTCCGCTCTTATCATTGCAACCAAGAGATGATATCACCCTTGGAGCCAAGGTTCCACACTAAGTTGTTCATAGGAGTTACTTCCTTGCACCATGTCGTTAGCACCTGGTCACTGTTGCGCGAGGAGCAAACTCCTGGGGCTTAGACAAACCAATGTTTTTTTAGTGCCTTCGTCTTGTGGACAACACTGTTAGGAGTCTCAGAGGTAAGAACTGTACTCAATGACTAGCAATTGACAGGTTCTTATAATCCTAGAGCCAGCCTCTAGCCTAGGCGCGCGGTGGCTCCTTGGATGAGCCAGTTTGAGTGCAATCTGGATTGCGTCATCCCCCTTGCCTACATGGCGCTCCGTGTGACCGCCAAGTGGTGCTAGCGACCAGGAAGGACCTTGGAATGTTCAAAGATGTCTCTTAGAACCTTCCTGTCCCCCTTTTAGTCACCGGGTTGTGATTTGACCCAGTGACCTCTCGCTCTAGAGTCTTACTCTGGAACGTCTAAGCCACAAGGAGTTATCCTAGGTAGTGTTTGCTGCCAAGACTATGTAGTTTAGACCAAGGGGTCTTGCTCCAAAAGAGCAATGCATGCCTTGTCTATCTCGACCAGCCTTAGGGGACTTACTCCAAGGGAGCATTGCATGCCTAGTTCATCCTGTGCCTGTCGACATATCAACCATGGACAAGGGGCATATCAGGTCAACTAACTTGCCCTTGCACCTCTGTCCATTACCTGTGACATCTCTTCTCTCTATAGAAGCTTTGGCGTTAGTCTTCGTCCGCTACGTTGACCATACCGATGCATCGAGTACATGCAGAGTAGAATTTGCTGTCCAACGCCTTTGTCATGTAATGTGTAAGCATCTTCGTGGTCTCCACGTATTCTAGGTCTACAATCTCCTTTGCGACAAGGTCGTATCAGTAGTGGTACCTGATGTCGATGTGCTTGGTCCGCAGGGAGATGACATCATCCTGTGCCATTTTCATGGCACTTTTGTTGTCGTTGCGGACCTCTATTGCTTTTGTTTGTGGCACTTTCATCTCAGCAAACAAACTACGTAGCCACTTTGTCTCCTTACATGCTTTTGACAGAGCTATGTACTCTGCCTCAACATTAGAGAAGAGACACGGTCTTGCTTTCTGCTTGCCCAAGAAACAGCACCATTGCAAAGAGGTACACAAAGCCCGAGGTGGAATTTCTGTCATTGTTCTTATGTTCTGTGTATGCTCTTAGTACATCAGCGGAAGATTTAGACTAGGTATGCACTGCTCTTGTAGCGCAAGTCCCCCAGTGATACGAAGAGAGGCTGAGAGATACAAGGCATACACTACTCATCCTTGTAGAGTAATTCCCGTTGGTCTACTCTTCGTAGTCGCTATGGTGTATGCTCCTTAGGACAAATTCCTAGTCTGGTGGATGAAGGCACTATTTCGCAACCGAGAGGTCCGTAGTCGAATCACCCCATGACCAAATTTCCTTTGTGACTAAAAAGGGCGAAGAAACCTTCCTAGAAGCCTCTAAGGTCCAAGGTGGATCAAGTGCCACTTGGCGGTCATTGAGGGTGCCATGTCATCAAAGCTGATGATACTGACTTGGGTGGCCTTGGAAGGAGGCCCCTCCAAGGAGCCACTAGGAACACTGACCAGAGACCATATAATGCCTCTCATTTGTGTGTCATTATATATCATCTCTTACTCTTCAGATTTAGGAGAAAACTAATCCCTTGTTGGCCTCCAAGAAAGAGGGTGAAGAACAAGTACAAATACACTTTTTGGTGTATAGCATTGCTTGTTGGGTGAGAGTTTTGGAACTCTCCGGCCACGGTAAGGACACGCTAAGTGAACCTTTCAATGTGGAAACACCACTCCGTGGGTGATCTCTACCTTGGTTGAAATACCAAGGGCGGTCGGCGGTTTGCTTGTCGGCGCCGTTCAGTCTGGACTGTGGCCAAGTGTGGATTGACAAAGAGTTATGGGCCCACACTGAATGGGAAACTTGGTTTTTTGTACCACCGGTCAGCTCACATGGCAGGTACCTGTGCAGCAGACAAAACACCACTACTCCTACTACTTCATTCTCGGTCCACTTGGACCAAGGTACGCATTGTGAGAGACCGGACGCGGGCTGGACCCGTGGTCCACTTTTTACTCTCCACGGACAAGGAACAAGGATTTGCTCCGCCATTGTTGGTATGACCCTTGAGTCCTAAGCGGGTTATGCTCTGCCCTTGTGGGTACGACCCCGTGTCTGTTGGAGCACTTCCTCCATAATAGCTAAGAGACCATCAGTTGGAGGGGTATGCAATGGACTGCACCTTGAAAATCTGTAGCAGTTATCAGCCTCATTAGCCTACATCGGCCTCAATGAAGCAGAACAGCATAAACTAAGTGAGCATCTTTGATCTCACCGCAATCATGCGGGGGGGTCAATAGATCGTTCAAGACACCTCACGGCCTGCCAAGTTGAATGCGGCCAATGCCATCGCATGCTTTGATGGCAAAGCCTTTGGCACATGGAAATGGCAGTTTTAGGTGGTCATGCGCGTGCGCGGGTACCTCAACATGCTCAAACGGACGGAGGTAGCACCGGAGGTTGAGACAAGCGTGGAATACGTAGGGTGGCAAGAGCGGAATAACATTGCTCTCGTACTCTTCGTCACGTGCATAAGCCCCTCCCTAATCTCCCACATCAAGGGGTCCACGATGGCAGCTGAGGCTTTTTCCAAGTCGACGAACGTGTACCAGTCAACTTCCCTCGACAATCGACTCTTCATCCTGTAGCGCCTCATCGGGCTGCGGGTGGGTGAGGGGGAGTCCATCTCGGATTTCCTCTTGCAGTTCGAAGGACTGTTTCAAGAAGCCGGCGCCATGTCCTGGCAGCTGGACCAACACATGCAGGCCATGATTCTCCTCATGGCCGTGCTGCCAAGCTGGAACCTCATGATCACCACCTTGGGTCGTTGGGAGGAGTCGGAGTTCACGTACCCTCGTGTCTGCAGTTTTGTCCGGAGCGAGGCCATGCGGCGCAACAACGGTGTCATCAACAACGCCGCGTACGCGACTGGCTCGGGAGGCATCTCCTCTCATGGCAATAGCAGAGGCAGTGGCGGCGGGAAGAGCGACAAGAAAAGGGACAAGTGCCACAATTATGGCAAGGCGAGGCATTGAGCGCGGGAATGTCGCGCACCAAAGAAGGAAGGAGGCCGTGGTCGGAGCAGCAACGTGAGTAAGAAGGTGGACTTGACGTCCACGAGCATGATGGCCGAGAGCAAGGCCCCTCCCAAGGACTCTGCGCTGCTGCAGCCGGAAGCCTTCGGGCTTGACAGTGGCACGAACTACCATACCTCTCGCGAGGCATGTGACTTCTTGTCCCTCACAACCTTCATAGCAAACTTCCAATGCGCTAACGGCGGCATCGAGTACGCGGCTGGTGAGGGAGAGAAAGTCGTGCACACGCGACTCAACGGAGCTGACAAGGAGTTGCGGCTAGAGAACATCGTCTCCACTACTACCTCTGCTGCCCTACCGTATCCTTCCGCGCTCTTCGTGTGCAGAACGTAGAGCCCGTCCGTTCGTGGCACCTTGGTGATAACGAAGAGAGTACCAGTGGTGCAAGCCGTGGCTACAAGCACACGGCATTGTCCACCAACCTACTATCCCCTACATACAACAGAGTAACAGTGTGGCTGAGTGCATGAACCAGACCATTCTGGCCATGACGCGAACCAGGCTCTAGGGAAAGGAGCCATCCGGCTTAGTTTCGGGTCCACAGGAGCAATTTTTAGGAAACTACCAGATGCCTTCTCGGATTGTCAATCGCATTTATCCATTCAAAAGATCATGTCGCAAAATGTCTATTGTCCAAGTTTCAGGCGGATCCAACTGTGGGATTGGGAGATATGAATTTTCAAAGTTTTCTGGGACATCAACCGCTGATATCCGGGTGATCATGGGCGATGGCTCCATGCCTTAGCCTGAGAAAAGAAAATGGCAAGAGGTCCAGGGTCAAGACCTGATGGGAGAAATATCCAAAAAGGTCACAGATTCTTTGGTTGCCTTGTCAGCGTGTACTGACAGGAAAAAGGCACCTCTCCTTACTTTTTAGGTGAAGTGAGATCCTTGTATGCTAGCCATGGACACATGGCGATTCTCCATGGGATTGTGGGTTATGTGACCACTAGGAGAGTGCCATGAGAGTATTTTCTAACTCTTTAGGTTGTGTGTGAGTGCTTAGCCTGATTTCTAGGCTGATTTCCTCCCTTGTGTGAGATTATGGACTCTAGTGTGTCAGCCTTAGCCTCCATGGCTAAGTGGTGTGGCTTGTGAGAGGGCTGACTTGCCCAAGCTCTAGCTGTATATGTACTCCATCATTTTGAGTGATTGAAAAAACCATTCTTGAGCACATTTGATGCCCTTCAAGCTCCACATGCTCGTAGCTACAAGGGTACCTCTCTCCTCCAGTTCCAACAATTGGTATCAGAGCCAAGTTCTCCCACTTTCAGCCAGCACAGTCCGTCACTTTGAGAGTGACGGGTTGGGGTGAAACCTTCACCAAATTTGTTGATCAACCACGGGAGCTTCAAGTTCAAGATAAATGCTTTTCAACGAGCCCAAGATTGCAAGGATCCAGGAGCCAGATTGGGAGTTATGCTTTAATCGAGGTCAGCCACAGCTACACTCATCTCTCTGAGTAACACCGTCGCCTTGGGATGACCATAACTCTCTCGTTTCTTCGTCAAATTTTAAAAGTAGCACACACAAATTGAAGTATTTTTGCTATCCTTTCCAATGGTGCAAAACTATTTGCATTTCATTAGTACTTTTGGGAGAAACTCCGTTTACAAGCTGGTTGGTGTGAGCTGGAGGAGGAGAAGCATTCCCTGTTTTTAAGAGGGCATACATTTCAAAATCCCCCGTTCATGACCCTGTTTAATGGGCCGATCTGAAAGGTTTTGAGCTGAATTTTCCAGTCATGGGCTGTTTTTTTCAAAATCTCCAGTTTGCTGGCATTTACAGTCCATTTTTTTCAGGCAGATTTCTAGCAGAAGCAGTAGTTGAAGCAAGGGTAGCGCGGCCACTCAAGGGTAGCGCTGAGCATCATCAAAGCTCAAAATGGCAGCACCAGGCGTGGTAACAGCAGCCCAGCCCTTAGAGAGGCTGGAAGGACGTGCCAACTACACATTGTGGAAGATCCGTACTTGCCTCATTTTCGTCGAGAGGGTCTTGTAGGAGGTGGTGAGCGGCGACGAGCGCGCTCTGCCTCTATGGGCAAAAGGCGTCACCGTAGCGGAGGTGGTAGCGTGGAGGAGGGCACAGGAAGGTACAGCAGATGCAAGTTCATCTACAATTGTAGCAGCAACGTATGAGGAGTGGAAAAAGGAAATGCATGCTTACAGGCTGCTTGTCAACACCATCTCCAACCCGCATCTTCATTACGTGAGAGACAAGGCTACTGCAAAAGAGGAGTGGGACACGTATAAGAAGTATGAGAGCAAGGATCTTGCATTCCTCATGCTTTTGCAGGAGAAGATGATGGCGTTCAAAATTCAGGATCGCAAAGGGATGGAGGCGTACTTGGACAGGGTAAAGCAGCTGAAAGCGGTCGGCAATCCTCTGAAAGACACGCGATTCGTCCTTCTCTGTAAGAGGGGACTCCCAACAAGCTATGACACTGTGTAAGAGACATTAGAGTGCTAGCCAACTCTCGACCTGGACTTCATCTGCACGCACCTGGTGCAGGTAGAACTGCGTTGCAATGCAGCATAGTGCAATGGCGGCAACAGTAGTAGTGAAGCAGCTTTCATGGCCATGGGCTCACGCAACCAGAAGCAGCAGCTGTCCAGGCAGCAGAGAGACAAGAAGAAAGGTAAGTGCCACTATTGCCAGAGAAAGGGGCACTACAAATGAGAGAGCTTCAAGTCCAAGAGGGTCCAGAAGGAATAGGAGCAGCAGCAAAAGAAGCAATCTCCACAACAACAGTAGCAGCAGTCACAGCAACGTCAGCAGCAGTAGCAGCACTACCACCAGAACCAGACTAGCGTGTGCCATTTTGGCAGGACGAACGTGGCCAAGGAGGTGCTTGACCGCCTCTTTATTGAGAAGTCTGAGATGTCGCAGAAGGAAAAGCCGGATCTGGCGTGTTACAAGGACTCGGGATGCTCTAAGAGCCTGACGCACCACAAGGAGTGGTTTACGCACCTGCTCTCTAGCTGTGTTCAACCTCCTCCCAGTGTCCTCTCTCACCAACACAAGACTGCGAATCGTCTTTGAAGATGACTATGGCTACATCCTTGATAAGAAAACTAGAGAGGAGTTGGCCAGGTTGGTGAAGGAAGGCGACATATACCGCTTGCTGGGGGCGACCAAGATCCCGCGCAAGCAGAGTCTTGCATCACTGGTGCAGGCCACAGATGGCAAAATATTGCATGCGTGCTATGGTCACATCGGCATGCGCGCCTTGCACCAACTACAAACAAAGCACATGGTCCGTGACTTGCAAACTATCTCTAACTTTGAACAGCAGTTGTGCATCGGCTGTTTGTTGGGGAAACAGCATCGCGAGGCGATCTCTGGAGCAGGGAAGCGCGCGAAGGAGGTGTTGGAACTGGTCCACACAGATTTGTGTGGCCATATGCAGACCCAGAGCTTTGGAGGCATTAGGTATTTTCTCACCTTCATTGATGATTTCAGCCGTTAGACTGCTGTGTACTTCTTTTCCTCCAAGGACCAGGGCTTTGACAGGTTCAAGGAGTTCAAGGCCATGGTGGAGAGCCAGACTCGCAAGAAAATTAAGGCGTTGCGTAGCGACCGCGGTGGAGAGTACTTGAGGAAGGAGTACCAGGACTACCTCGCAGTAGCAGGCATTAATGCGCAGCGCACTGCGCCATACTCGTCGCAGGAAAACGGCATAGTAGAACACGCCAAACGCACCATCCTTGAGTTGGCAATGTCCATGCTGCCCGAGGCTCGGCTCACCTACGATTTTTGGACGGAAGCAGTGAGCACTGCGGTGTACATCAAGAATTGCAGTCCAACCAAGGCCCTGAAATAGATGACGCCATATGAGGCATGGTTCGGCAAGAAACCGAGCGTAGGTCATCTTTGCACGTTTGGCAGATTGGCGCACATGCACATTACGAAGCAGAAGCGGCAGAAATTAGACGCGAAGAGGGAACTGATGCGGATGATTAGTTACGACGTGGCAAGCAAGGCGTATTGCCTCTACAAGAGGGATACAGGCTACATCATCATCTCCAAGGATGTGTTCAACGAGAGCAATGTCATCGGTACTAACATTGTCTGTGAAGAGGAAGCAGAAGCAGTAGCTGAGGTGGTAGTGGGAGTAGATAGTCTTCCTGACCCAGTCTCTCCTGATCCTTCGTCCACTTTGAAAGTGGGAGAACCAGTCTACTCTCCCATGTGTGATGCAGTAAATACAGTGACCTCATTGGCAGAAGCAGAGGAAGAAGATGTAGTACCATCGGTTGGAGCAATTGTGCCAGCAGGACCGCGCCTGCTGCCTAGTAACGCTACAGCACCAGGTCGGAGGTTCCCTCTCAATGTACGCTAGAAGCCTGGTGAGCGCAAGCAGTTTTGGATGCTCCAAAAACTAGACCAGATAAACGTTGTAGTTGTAGCAGAATTTGATGAGCCGACGTTGTACAAGGAGGCAATGGCTGCACGAGATACAGTCGCAGCTCGACAACGGTATGTGGGTGCGACTGAGGGTCCACCTGGACGTAAGGTGATCAAGTACAACTGGGTGTTCAAGAAGAAACGAGGAGCAGATGGCAGCCTGGAAAAGTACAACGCAAGGCTGGTCGCCAAGGACTACTCGCAGAAGGAAGGCAAAAACTACACGAAATCCTTTGCTCTTCTTGCAAAGTTTGCCTCTGTGCGCAAGCTCCTTTCTTATGCAGCAGCAGAGAACTTTGAGATCTACCACATGGAGGTCTAAACATGTTGGAAATGGAGGAGAGAGGGAGCCTTGGAGCAGCGAGCATGTGTGATTGGAAGGGCATCACTTGTGCTAAAGAATGGTTGTTCAATCACTCAAAATGATGGAGTACATATAGAGCTAGAGCTTGGGCAAGTCAGCCCTCTCACAAGCCACACCACCTAGTCATGGAGGCTAAGGCTCACACACTAGAATCCATAATCTCACACAAGGGAGGAAATCAGCCTAGCAATCAGGCTGACCACTCACACACGACCTAGAGAGCTAGAGAATGCTCTCATGGCTTTCTCCTAGTGGTCACATAACCCACAAACCCATGGAGAATCGCCATGTGTCCATGGCTAGCACACAAGGATCTCACCTCACCTAAAAAGTAAGGAGAGGTACCTTTATCCTAGTCAGCACACTCTGACAAGGCAATCCTAAGACCAAGGGCCTTTTTGGATATTTCTCCCATCAGGTCTTGACCCTGGACCTCTTGCCTTTTTCTTTTCTCAGGCTAAGGCATGGAGCCATCACCCATGCCCACCCAGACATCGACGGTCCATGACCCCCGAAACTTCGAAAATTCATATCTCCCAATCCGACCGTTGGATCGGCCTCAAACTTGGACCGTAGACATTTTGCCAC